>APFE030826024.1:0-10874 GCA_000404065.3 Pinus taeda | reverse complement strand
GGAAGAGATGATGATTAAAAAAGGAACTAGGGTCTTGAGGAGTGTCAGGTGCTACAGATCGCAATATACATAAGGGTCTGGCAGTAGTACTCAACCCAATGTTTCAGGGCTCTAACTAAGGAGAGTCGACCATACCCTTAGTCGTACCACCCAACTACCCTATCGTACGAGCGAGTAATCTCTCCGAGTGTTGTTCTCGGTGTACTGTAGCCGCAAGACGGTCGCTGGTTTATCTATGGTGAGGTTTTCAGGGAGCCTATGGGGCTTCTGATATACCCAGAGGGTACGTGGAAGACAGTCCATGCACAGTTCTGTCTAATGCGCTACTACTCGAAGGGGTACCCACAGGGGTTACAAGGGAGTCCAACAGACTTGACTGCCTCTTGTATTTCCTGCGTGCACGCCTCCCTAAATCCGCATATTTATGCGCTCAACGACAGATCCCGTGGTTTAAAGATGCCGGAACAAGTCTCGAGCCAAAAAACATTTGCTGCTAAATGGAGATCCCACCGGCCCTAGAAAGCGCTCTGATACCACTTGTTATGCTCTTAACCTGGAAATGATACCCAAATACAGAATATGCGAAGAAAAGAGACCGAGAACACAGAATATGCGAAGAAAAGATACCCATAACACAGAATGGCAATGATTTTATTATTCAGAGAGTAATGTTCACTTGCCTCTTCGAGGGGGCAACCTCCAATAGAGCAGAGCTCGATTACAAAAATAAGACACGACCTCCTCGCAGGGAGTTTCTATCCTTTATATATGACTCCTACGTGTAATACCACGGGCCAATACCGCGTATTACTAATACCATCTATCTAATACTACGACCCATTTTCAACTAACCGTGGTTCCTTTATTAATTGTGGATTAACCACTTACAATTATTAATATGGGCTTTATTGACTCTTGACTATGACGTCGTCCCATTACATGGATAAGGGGGTTAGGGTGGGACCCTAACACTCCCAAACCTCACCTCAATTCTGCCTTAGTTTCCTTCATTTTTCATAGAACTTCTTCCTCTCTCCTTGAGCAAACCCAATCATCTTTCTCTCTCCTGGTGATTCATGGTAGATCTTAGGTGCCCTAACACCTCATTCCAGCCTTCATCCACCTTTTTCACCCACTCTCACACCCTCAAAACAGTATAAATTGCCTCGGCCTCCTCCTATATGCCTCCTGTAGTTTCCCTGTTTTCCTCTTGTAGTTTTCTCGTGTTCTCCTGTCGTTTTTCCTGTAGGTTTTCTTTTGAAGGCTGAGTATGGGAAAATCCTCCATGAGGCCACCTAAGACCTCATAGGACCCATCCACACCATCCTACATTCTACCACACTCAGACACAATAAATTAGATGCGTGTTAAATTCACCTAAAAACACATAAAAATCCAAAAATATGTTTTTTTCCTTATTTACTTCCTGAAATAGCATGGTTATATGTTGTTTACTTCCTTGAGTAGGTAATGGCATTTCTTTCATGGTTTTCATAGTGTTTTTGGCAAAAGTAGAATTAGCTTGTTAATTAGGGTTTACTAGGTTTTTCTTTACATTCCAGTATTTCTCCTTTCTGCAGTTAGAATAGCATCTGTAGAGAAATATTTCTTTCCTTTCACCACACATAGAGCTTCTTCTAAAATATATAGAAGTTGGCTTGAGCTCCTAGTGATCTCACGCTAGCTGACCAAGGACAACCTGCAGTGAGAACTAGTACTTGTGCATATTGCACCAACGCTTCCAAGTTTGTTATGAACTACTGGGTTGATAAAAGTAAAGTTGGTAGCCCAGGAGTTGCGGCACTCTTGCTGCAATACTGGCTCTCACCAAGGAGTTGATTCCACCTCCTTGTAATCTGAATTCAAAGCTTCATTTTCTTGATTGAGCTTATCCGAAAGACAAGGATAAATTTGTTCATCCAGCCACTCCATGGGAAGAAAAAATTCCTATTTTTGTCATTGAGATTGAAATGTTTCCATGATTGTAGGGTGAAGAAAGCATCTTTCAAGGAATTTTTAGTTCACCTTGTTGACTCCACAATTTATTATCATGTAATATTAAAGAAAATGTTCCCTTATGATTTGCATGAAATGTAACTTGCTCTAGATGTTAAGGATATTCTTGGATATCCTAATTATTATGGTACAAATTGTAGAACAAATGTTTGAATATTTGATGGTAATACTTTTTTAGCTATGGATCATGCACTAAAACTCATCAAGTATGCTTCAAAGATCAATATGCTTCATGAGGATGCACTCATGGGGTTATTCATTATTTCCCTTTGGAGTGATCAAATACACTGGGTTGAATATTCTTGTGAACCTAAAATCACCCCTTCCATCGAACTATTCATTGAAAACATTAGTGAGTATAGGGGGCCAAAATTTTCAAAATTATGAAGATACCATTTAGGATTTAGTCATAACTCTCCAAGATGTATGCCTCTTTGATGCTTTTGAAGGTACCGAGGAAGTTTAAGAAGAATATCATGGTCTAGGTATATTCTCTATATGTAATAAAGTGTATCATGATAACAGTGAGCCTTGCATGCCATGTGTGAATTAGGAAGATATAGTTATTGACTTGTTTGAGCCACATTTACTTCCTCCTGTTATCATTCCATAGTCATATTCAGATTTCATGCATTGTGAAATAATGAGCGAACTATGATTGTCTATTTTGAATATGATATTCATGATAATAATCCTGTTTGTTAGGACATTTTCCCTCAATCATCTCCCTCCTCATTCCAATCAAAGTATGTCTTATGTGACACCATTGAGATTTGTATGCCAAGATAGCTATTTAGCAAGAATTCCTGAAATTGATTATTGATTACTCTGTATTTAGGTTGTTGGACAAGATCCTATGGAAAAATTATTCTTTTCCATTTTTACCCTTGATCCCTCTTCATGATCTAGACCTATTTTATTTTCTCACCCACCTTTGTTGTTATAATTCATTAGCTCAGTATTATGAGATAGTGGTTTCTCAATGTGATGTTTCCTTGTTCTATATCCTAATTAAGAATAGGGGTAAAGGGTTTGATATTGACTTAACAATATGTTTGCTTCATTGGTTGTATGAATATACTTAGTTAGAATATGGTGTAATAAGTTTTAGTTTAGGTTTCATTGCATTTGTTTTTTGCATTGTTGCGTGTGCATCTTACTTATTCATTATTCACGATGATGTTTTTCCTTGCTAGATTAGATTTCATTTAACTGAATTTTCTTTCAATTATTTTCTTTATATCTCCTATAATCGGAAGGGTGATGCTCAACACCCCATTCACATGTTGTCAAAAAAGTTGATTTGAGTGTGCATGTAATAGGTCTGCAAGTCTAGGGGTTTTTAGGGTTCTTATGAACTCCCTTTTGAGATATTGGTCATATGCTCTATGTTGGGCACATGTCCCTGAGTTGGAGCGAGGTATTACCCACCAAAAAGTGGGTAATACCATAAGGAAATTTATTCTCATCCTTTGGAAAACTGGCTAGTGAACAACCATACATTATTTGGTAGATGATGATATGATATATTATTCCACTGTTTGCATTAGTCAGACACTTATCACCATTTGACATTCCTCTTAAGGGAAGGTTGGTAACCATTTGGTAGGTAATTTAACCATTTTAGAATTAGGTGAATTTACATACTATTTTTGACATTATAACATAGCATAAGGGGTGATTTGGATGATTGACTTACCTTGACTACAAGCATGTTCTCTCACCTTACAAGGGAGATTATTTTTTGACCCTAGTCTAGTGGGACCTCCCCTAAGGCCTTAGGGTTATGGAAGGTGCGCTACTTTGTAAACTTGGATTTAAGTAGTGTGTCCAAAACCATGAGACCTTCCCATGAAGTGTTTCCCCTCCATTTCCACCATTATCAGAAACACTTATGGATTTAAGGTTTGACCTAGGACATTGCACCTCCCCTTAGGGGTTGGAAGCACCTAATATGGTTGATAATCTAACAAAACCTAGCACAGATAGGGAAAAAATTTATGAGACTCTATTTAATTAGATATTTGAAGGTGATCCCTTAACAAGAAAGTATGGTTCACTATGATGCATCTATGGTCATTGTCCCTAATGATTGGTAAATTTCACCTAATTTTGAGATGCTTTTTCTGGGTGGTCATTCACACAACAATAATGGCCTTAAGGGCATATTTCATGTCCCCACTACACATTAGGTATAGGTTATTTTACATTCCTAGAAATAAATGATGAACTTGAAGATACAGTGTTTCCCCTCCAGAGTAGATAATCAAGCACTTTAGTGACGTTTCTAATTGATTGACACCTTATAGAACCCACACGTTCATAAAATATCAGCTCCTCTTACTTGATGTTGGGTATTCTCGTTGATGTACCCATTAGACCCAACATGACCCTAGGGTGGCTTTGACACTTTTTGATGGGAATGTCTTGATTCGAAATACAGACAGTTATGGCCATCCAAAAGATGACAACGGATGGATTTTACTAGTGCTTGGAGCCCCAACATTGGAGAGGGATGATGGCACATTACACTTCTAGCCATTGAGAAGGTGACGTAGGGAAACCAGAGTATGGTTTTGACACTTCGAGACATTTTGAAACACTTCACGAGGGCTTCTTCTCAAGGATTGGAGTTGATTATGGAGATGGGACATCCTAATAGCACATCCATGCACTTTAATATTCATTTCCAGAAAATAGAATTACATCATACTTATGGAGGATATTCATCCACACATGTGGGATTTTATGGCATAGGTTTATTGAGTTGATTATGGAGATGGGACATACCAAAAGCACATCCATGCACTTTAATATTTATTTCCATAAAATAGAATTACATCATACTTATGGAGGATATTGACCCACACATATGGGATTTTATGGCATAGGTTTATTATTTTTAGCTATGGGGTTGGCGTGTAACCCCTTGATCCAAACTTAAACTGTAATGCAATAAAATATAGATATAACCATAAATATAGAGATATTGTAGTATAAATAATACTTCATTTCATTAATATCATAATATTGAAATATGCTACAAACAGAATGGAAATAAACTAGCTCGGGCAATGATAGCTTATCTCTGAGAAGGGATGTGTCAGCTAAATGCCTTTGAATTGTGTTACAATGAGGCTCAAGGGCCTATTTATTATTGAACAACAAGATAAAACCCTAAAAAACCAAAAACCTATCCCCAAGAGATGTGACACCAAGAGTTTGTGGGCCCTGTTGGGGTTAGTTGGGTAACCAACTTCCTGAGGTCGTAACTTGGTCATATTATCTTCGTTTGGCATGTACGATACATTTTTGGAAAGGTATCTCTGAGTAATACAGGATTTGTAGCAGAAACATAGCCATATGATGAATATAGGCCTACAGAGGACCTAAAGAAACATCATTTAGGTGGTCAAAATTACCCCGGAATTCTAGGACCTAAACAACTGTTAAAAATAGTATGCAGAAATAAATAAGGAAACGATGAAATTGACTAGAGGCATATGTGGAATAGGTGGGTGGCCAACAATATCCACCTGGATCATTCCTGCCCCATTAGGAGGCAATGGTCTGCATTGCGTGAAGAGCCTCCATGAGGTGAGGAAACTTCCGTTGAACTTGGTCCCTAGTGAACCACTTGCCCTGGTGAAGGAGTTGGCCTACTTTGACAAATTGATATAGATGGATTCTTTGTTGGTGAGTGTTCTTGATCTACATTTCCATGATATGATTGGTTGTGGCATGTTCCATGCAGTCCAGGTTGAGATTTGTTGGTGTGAGTTTTTTTTCAATGTCCGATGTGTCCAGCAATGGTGGAAAGTGTGGCCGAAGGCAGTCTACATTGAATATTGGGTGAAAACCAAAGAATAATGTAATTTTGAGCTCGAAGGCTTTGTCACTGATAGCCTTGATGTTTGTGTATGGCCCATATCGAAGCAGGTGAAGCTTGTGGCGGGGTCCCATGAGGTGTTCCTTTTGTAAATATTGCCAAACTTTGTCGCCCACCTGGAACTTGTGCGACACTTGATGCTGATCATGGCGCTGCTTGTACTTAGAATTGGCTATGTCCAAGATATCATGGACTTGCTGGTGGATGTGTTGAATACACTACATGAAGTTGTTAGCCCCGTCAGATTCGGACTGGACCTGAGCCAAATCTGCTTGAGTGGCTGCAATTGGTATGGCCACATCAATGGGACATAATAGTTGAAATCCCAACCTTAATTGAAAGGGTTTGTGGCCCGTTGAGCTGTGGAGAGCTCTGTTGTAGCTGTGTTGGACATAGGGGAGAATTTCATCCCATGTGCATGGATGCTTCAAGTTGTACACATGCAGAATGTGTATGATCATCCTGTTGACAAGATTTGTTTGGCCATTAGTTTGGGGATGGAAAGCCATGGACTTAGTAAGTTTTGTATCCAACATTGACCAAAGACTTCACCAAAATGCACTCAGGAATTTTTTGTCCTAATTTGAGACAATGGACTGTGGAATCCCAAAGTGTACCCACACTCTCTTAAAGAAGAGCTTAGCAATGGCCTCTATTGTGATACTCTTCTTGCAAGTTGCCATGATGGCCATCTTAGAGAATCTGTCGACGACCAAAAAAATGTTGTCATTGTTGTGCTTAGTAGTAGGAAGTCCAGACATGTAATCCACGGAGATATATTCCCAAGGTTGAATAGGAGTAGGTAGAGGAGTATATAGGCCTTTCTTCTTGATGGTGGGTTTGGCAATGGCGTAGGTAGTGCAAGATCTAATGTACTTCCCAACATCCTGAGAAATTTTCAGGAAATAAAAATGCTTCTGTAATACCACCACTGTTTTCTCTACTCTGAAATGTCCACTGATCCGACTGTAGTGTGCCTCCCAGATCATCTTGGAACACTCGCTTCAAAGAACACAAATGTGTCCCAGGTGGCATAACAATGCATCATAAAGGTTAAAATTTGGAACTTTCTTCCCTTCCAGGAGTGTCTGGTATGTGCTATCGAATTCTGGATCACTCTAGTAAAGATGTGGCCACCTCGAAGTATCGTTCCCACAGGAGTAGAGCACAGTGATCAGCGCCATGATTGGTGGTTGGCTGAGGCAGTCTCAAACATTATTAGTGCTTCCCTTCTTGTATTTAATGTTCAAATGGAACTGTTGCAGGTAGGTGAACCATTTTTTATTGAGATCATTCTGTAACTTCCCTTGTGTCTGTATGAACTCCAGGGGTTAGTGGTTTGTGTGGATGACCATTTCCTTCCCCAGAATGTAATTCTTCCATTGACGACAGGCTTGCACGATGGAATACATTTCTTTTTTGTAAGTGGGATAATTTCAAGTTGTGTCTAAAAGTGTCTCACTGTGGTAAGCCATTGGATGCCCTTGTTGAGTAAGAACTACACCAAAACATAGTCAGAGGCATCTATCTCAATATCAAATGGTTGTTGCAGGTATGGTAATGCGAGCGTTGGTGCAAAGCAGAGGTGATGCTTCAACTCAGAAAATGCCTTATGTTGGGTTTCAGACCAATTGTTTTTCAATCACTCTACCCTTGGTGACTTGACTTAAAGGCCAAGTGATATGAGAGAACCCCAACATGAACCCGCAATAGAAATTGGCAAGACCTAGAAGGCTGCGGAGATCTTTTAGAGTGGTTGGGTCTGGCCAATATCAAACGACTTGTATATTCGATGGGTTCACATGCACACCCTTCTCATCAATGATGTACCCCATATATTGAACTTGGGTCATGCCAAAAGTGAATTTATCCAAATTGGCACACAACTTGTGGTTTCGGAGGGTTTGAAAGACCCAACGAATATTATGGAGGTGCTCTTCCCAACTCTTGCTCTTCAGGCTAATTATTCTGAATCTTGGTGGTGGCTACAATGGCACTAGGCTCTGCGTTAATGATCTTCTTCCATTTTTCATTCCCCTTGTTAGGTTCTGAATCAGAGTTGGAACATGCATCTAAATCATAAGACTTCAGCTTGGCCACCAGTGACTTCTTGGTGGGACACTCACTTTTGTTGTGAGTGGAGCTCTTATGGGTCTCACACCATTTTCCCCTGTCCTTATTTGTCTTCGTGGTTTTTTTCTTTTATTAAAGCTTAGACGGGTTGTCTTGGGTCACCCCACATTTCTTTTGGCCTTTTCTCTGTGGTATGGGGGTGCCTTTTCCTTGCTTCAGATTCACAGATCCAAAGTCTTGCTTCTTCTATTTAAACTTTTCCTCAATCTTGATAATGTATTGGTATGTTTCGCTAAGCAAGGAGATGTCCAGGAACTCCATCTCGTCTTGGATGTACTTGTGTAGATAGTTGTGGTACTTGAGTACCAAATTGCACTTAGAATCCTTGATAACCAACTTTGTGCGGAGGGTATGGAAAAAAATTGTGAACTCTGACACATATTGGTACCTTCCCTATTGTAGTGTGGTTCACTTTATGTATTTATCTTCATAGCTCTTGAACAAGTAATATTGTTCCTTGATGGCATATCAGAAATAATCCCAAGCGTGTGTAGTTGAAAACAGTGAGGATTCCCTCTTTCCCTTTTGTTCACAGTTGTTTTCCCACTAGTCCTTGATGTGTGTGGTGGCTTTAAGAAGTGAAAAAGTAACCTTTTCCCGATTGAAAAAGTCATGAAATGAAAAATATCCTTCCAACATATTCAACCATTTATTTATGGCATCTGCTCTATCTAGTCCTCAAATATTGGAATGTTAAAGTTAAATTGTACCTTAAAAGGAGTGGCGCCTCTAGAGTGGCTGTTGGATGAAGATGCGTCGCCCGTGGGTAGCCGTTGAAGGATCTGGGCAAAGTTATCCATCATCTCGTTCCTCTATCCTTTAGGGCTCCCTCAACCAATATTTTGATAGGATATCCTACCCCTCATCCTTCTTTTCTTCCACCATAGGATGTCTTCGGGGTTTGCGAGGCTGGTCTTACAAAGGTTCAGCCAGATCAAGCCCTAACTCCTTATACCATGACCTCGCTGCGGACAAGAAAAGAAAAACAGAGAAATACAAGGTTGCTTTGATACCTCTTATCTGAAATTAAACAGGAATGCAACATAATACATATATAACCAAAAATATAGAGATGCAGAAAAAATAACACATCATTTCATTGATATCAGAATACTAAACTATGCTACAAACATAATGGAAATAAACTAGCTCGGGCGATGGTAGCTTATCTCTGAGAAGATATGTGTTAGCTACATCCCTATGAAATTTGTTACAATGAGGCTCAAGGGCGTATTTATTATTGAACAACAAGAGAAAACCCCAAACAAACAAAACCCTAGCCCCAAGAGCTATAACACCAAGAGTTTGTGGGCTCCATTGGGGTTAGTTGGGTAGCCAATTTCCTAGGGTCATAACTTGATCATATTATCTTTGTTTGGCACGTACAATACCTTGTTTGAAAGGTCTCCCTAAGTAATACAAGGTTTTTGGCAGGCTATAGGCCACGGGCTTGCAGTAGACCTAAAAAAACGTTGTTTAGGGGTAAAAAATGCTCCATAAGTTTAGGACCCAAAAAACTGCTAGAAATAGTAAATGATGAAATAAATAGGGAAACATATGAAAGTAACAAGAGATCCAGGTGGAATAGGTGGGTGGACACCAATATCCACTTGGATCACCCCTAATCTTAATGAACACTGAAGGCTAAAGTTGTTTTATGGATAGTAGGCTAATTTTATTTTGTAAAAGTGAGGGATACACCTCATATATATTGAGGATCCCTCACTTGAATTTATCCATTATCACACTTGAGGTTTGGTCCCTCTTCGAGGGAACCTTTTAGCCTCAATCTAATTTTCTATGTTTGGAGATGTGATTTTTTTTATGGAACTTTTGCTATTGGACATTGGCTTATGTATTAAAGATTGCATTTTGGGATTGAAAGGTATTTTCATGGATGAATTTTAATTTTATTGTTCATGTTTTCATTGTTTACATGTAATTGGATTAATGATATGTATTTTCCATGATCCATAACTAAATGAAAATTATTTATGGAAATATTGGTTATATTTTATGCATTAAATATTTCTTCCTTGAAATTCATGGGATAAATCCTAATCTGCATCTCCTATTTAATTTCTCCGCTCACAAAAGATAGTTAGGGTTTATTAAGTGGAAAACATAGTGCCCCCACTTACTCCAATAATTTCTAACATACTTCTAAAAATTCCCTACGACTCCATGATTCAAGTAGGATTAGGCACTAGTAAATTTTGTGTTGATAAAATATCTTTGAAAAAAAATATTTATTTTCCTTTTTATTTTGGAGGAATTTAAAGAAAGTGTCTAGGGATTTTTGCTAGGATCAAAGTGATTTAGGGCATTGTTGATGTATTCTTGTGGAATAAAACCTAATATTTATCTCTATAATACAAAATAAATCTTTACTTATGGTAAATATTCCCCTAGGAGGGTAGATCTCATCCTTCTCTAGATATATTTGTCTCTTGGAAGTTGTAATCCTAGTCAAATTTCAAATTGAGGCTTAGTTTGAGGGATTTCTCTATTGTTTTGTGGATCTAATATTTAGTAAACTTGTCCTTTGAAGTTTATGTATCTAGAAATTCCTTTACTGTTGCATATCAAGAAATCCTATATTGTACAAGTCTATATCTAGTCTAGGTGTGTGACATAAGAAGAATTGAGCCTTTGACCATCATAAAGTGTATTCACTTAGCCTATTATTTGATCACCTTAAACCTGTTGGCATTATGTTTCTGGTATGGTTATATGTTACAGATGTTGTACTTGATGGCAACACCCATGACATGGCTCTCAATATGATGAGAATTAAGAAGTACGCAGGAGAAAAGTTCACGGAATTTTATGCAGA
>APFE030826021.1:0-10424 GCA_000404065.3 Pinus taeda | reverse complement strand
GCCGTCTACAGGCTCTTCATAAAGAAATAATAGAAGTAACCACTCAAATGTCACTAAAATACTCATGCTTGAAGCTTGATGTCTTGCGAAATAAAACAATTAAATTTGAACAGTTGTTTAGGTGTTTATGTGTGAAGGCAAGTTATTTAAATTTGTTGTTTAACACATTATATCAAATCTGTTTAACATGATATCTTCATAAAATAATGACATAAATATGATGAAGCAATTCACCCCTCCTAGGCTACATCTGTTGGACCAAGCCTCCCTAAATGGGATTGTCCTCTTGTATTAAGAAAGCTGCAAAGGCTAATACAAGTAAAGAAGTGCCTCTAAAGGCAAATCTGACTATAAAAACAGAATCAGAAAATAGGAAACAACTAAGAATGCTCTTCTGCAAGCACTAAACAGTGAAATTGTACATTAAACAGTACTTTCTCCAAATGGCCCTAGTGGCCGTGAAAGCTTCCCTAAAGAAATTTGAGGTGAAGAATGCCTCGATAGGAAAAAAGAGATGTAGAAATGGACTTAGAACACTGAATTAGTCAGGAATGACCTTCGTTTCACATTCAATGGCTGCACACATCCCAATGCAGCTCCAACACTGAACAGGCCCTAGTGGCTCCTGGAACTTCCCCGAAGAAAAGACACCTGCAAACAACCTCTATTGGCTATGAAACTTGTGTCAATAGATTCAGAATCTCTAAGAGACTAAAAATAAAATAAAATAATTGTCTCAAAAGGCTTTTCCTAGCCAAAGTTATGGCATATTCAATACCACTGCTAGTTTGCCCCTAAAACCACTCCAGCTAACTTTAGTTAATTGTAGTTAAGTCCGCCAAAGATGATGGGTTCGAAAAAATGGCACCCCACCAAGTTTTCCACTAACTAAACTATCAAATAGCCCTTAACCATCGGTGGATTTAATGCATGTGACCGGGCAGGTGGGTGGTTAGTCTGCCTTGGATTGCGCGCCTGACCATTGACTGGGTGGTTAGTTCCTTTAGCATAATAGTTGTTTCATTTCATTTCAAGTTCAGCAAATGTTGTCTAACGATAAAACATTGTGGATGGTAGGTTGTGGGTTCAACCCAAAGAACCGCCATAAACTTTTATATGCCATACGAACCCATATGCTGATGTCACCCAGGCCATGTGGCGGCCTCCGGTCCTGCCACGTGGCAACATTCTATTGGCTGCTAGAAATGGAATATTCCCAAAATATTCTAGGAATGTTCTCAGGAATATTTTAAAGAATACTTTTTGGAATATTATAAATAATATTTTATGGAATATTCTATTTAATTTTTTTTTTTTAAATTCAAAAAACGGAGGATATTGGGTGATTTTAAAATTGGAATAACTTCTACATACGGAGTCCATTTTTCAAACCATTCACGGTGTTGGAATCAGGACGATGAGATCTATCCGGTCATTTAGGTTCGAACCAGTTCTAGCACTTTCATTTTTGAGCATTTTTCGACGCTTGGTCTTGAGCTCCTAATCAAATATGGCAGGTCGGTTGGATTTGGATGGAATGCTTGTAAAAGAGAAAGTATGTTAGTTGCATAAGTGACAAATAAAAGAGACTCCTCTTTTTTTAAACATTGACCAAGCAAGGGGGCCTTAGGATGGAGTACAACAGGTAATCATTTTTTCTCAATTAACATGTGAATTAGCATAAATAGTAGCTAAACAAGTGAGCCCAAGGAATCATGAGCATGACGACATGGAAATATACTTAACTGTGGTGATTAAGTTGGTAGAAGTAATAGGTGGAACAATGGTTGATTGAAAATGAGAAAGTGTGATGAGTAAATGGGAAAAAATGACAAATGGTAGCAACAAAAAGTGGCAGGACTAGGCTGGCTTATGAAGTTGGTTAAATGAACTTTCCCAAGGACTTAAGGACAAGAATAGGTGGTAGGAATGGAGTGGATGATATGAGTTCATGATTCCCACTTAATTAAGGCTTAACCTAATATAATTATGTTTTATCCTTAATCCTTAGTAGGGTGGCCTTGGGCGTAAGTGAAGTTCAACAACCAAGAATGGCCCAAGGACCTAATACTATGAGCACATGGCACAAAAGTGATCAGGATGGCATGGAATAGATGAAGTAGTTGAGCAGATGACATGCCACACTATCAACATGAAACATCACAGGTGGAATCAAGCCTTTTGGGTGGTCAAGTGGCCTCCTTTGAGTGACATGTGGTGACATCTTGGCATGATACATGGCACGAAGTTGACATGGAAAATGAGGTGGAAAAACCTCTATATTTGTGCTAGGGGACCTGTTTTGCAAGGTTTTGAAGTGTTAAATAAGATTAGGTTTAATTTAAACCTAATATATGGTTGGTATTAATCCCTAACTGCATGGATCCAACTAGTTTATAAGGCTAGTTAAAAGAATTTCTTTGGGACTAGGGGATTGGGATGGGAAATTCGACAACAATTGATAGAAAAATCCATTAAAAACATTGTAAAAAGGATTGTTTCACAGTACAAATGGTGTTTTTAATACTGTGACACATAAAATATGACATGGAGATAGATAGAGGACCAAGTGGTTGGAATAAAACAAAGTTGTTAAGCACATGGTTTTGAAGGTAGTCCCATGGGCTAAAGTGATAGGTTCTTGTAGGAGTTTTGTAAGCCAAACAAGTCATATTGCATTACTATCATAAATACCCATGATAAATATCCATGGTTTGGGTCGGCCCCACATTAGAGAAAGTTTTAGGTATAAAATGGGCCTCCTAAGGAATATTATAAAATAATAGTGGAAATATTAAAATAAGATTAGATTACATCATCAAATTTTAGAGGGAAAAAGGAAAAAAATACTTTTTCAACTCATATTTTCAACTTATCTCCCAATGATTTTACTTAAATTTTGAGCAAAATCACTTATTGGATGAATAATTTAATTCCTCATACAAGGAGTAGACATGGTGCATACTTTTGATGGACCGTTCTATATGAAAAATGAGAAATACATGAGAAAAAGCGGTTGCAATCATGTTTTTGATGTATTTTTTATTTTGTTTGTAGAGGGGTCCACCAAAAGGAGTGGTTGGAAGGACATGCCATGAAGGCTTGTAACCAAAAATTCTAGTTCTGAAACTCTAGCTTTCCAAAGAAGAATGACCAGAGAGACTCTGAGAGTTGTAGAGTGCTGGACTAGAGGAGTGGATTGAAGAAGAATATGCAATAGAGTACAAATTAGGCACTTAAGAATCTAAATTTAGACTACTACAGAAAGAATAATGCAAGAGTGAGAAAATGTGAATGAGGTTCCTAGATGTTGAGTGCTCATTAAGAGATTCAAGATTAATTATTATGAGTACAATTAAGTAAATTCATTAAAAAATAAACTGAAACACCAATTGCATCTTACATTGTCTAGGAGAAGAACAGACATGGATGAATACCTAGTCATGAGAGAAAAATAATGGCTGCAACTTTCCAAAACTAGAATCGAACTGGAATATTATTCAATCTTCAGAGACATTTTTAAATTACAATACCCAGCCATAAGGACTAGACTCTCGAACCCCTCAAAATATAATTCCCGGGCTTTTATTCCTGCCTCCTATCCTAACGGAACTAACTGATTGTTGAAGCAATTTAAGGAACTATTTTTCTCTTTTTGTAAAAAGGTTTTTGAAACAATTTAAATTACAAAATAGTAATTTTAACATTATATATAATACATATAATATAAAAAAAATGTTTACAAATAAAAACCCGCCTCCTTTACAAATTAGAGGAGAAATATCAATACATTTCAAGTCCCAAAAAGTTGTTAATGGAATTTTAATATGAATGTCAGTAATAAGCCCAGCCTTGGTTAAAAGCCACGTAAAGTCTAGCTGGAGGTGAAGAGATGGAGTGCGGGTCCCACTATTTTACTTATACATATATTGACAAAACTACATAGAGCCTTCAAAAATTTGATACTTCCCGTGGGAACATCCATAGTGGTTCCTGGAACTTCGAAAGAGTGATCTCTTCCTAGGTAGTTTAGAAATACTACTTTGCGAGAGCAAATTTTGGTTTAAACTTTGAGTACTTTGTCCTCCCATGACTCCATTGGATCTGATCGTGAATAATCTAGATCATTAATTATTTACATTTGTGCCAAAGTAATAAACATGCATTGATTCCCATTGTCATTGAATACATGTCAGTATCTCAAGCTTTCGAATCATAATTTCTGAGTCTTAGTTCCACCTTTCGATCTCTTGTAGCAAAATTAAGTGATGATATTGTCTTATGTACTTCTATGTGGCTGGAAATCATGTTAACGATAATCAAAGTCTTGGGATCACCAACTAAAGAGTCTGAGAGAATTTGTGTGAGCATTGAGTCATCATAAGCTACACGGTCCTTCTTTGATGTTAAAGGAAATAAAACATTTTGCAACGCAAACATTGATTTATTTGCATGCAATAAATCTTTGAGGTAGTACATATAAGAAACCCCATTTATGCAACTATGCTCTTCAAACAAGCAAATCTTCTTAATTTCTTCTCTAATAGTCTCATTTTAACGGAAAAATTACCTAGACAGAAATCTACATGCTTCAAGTTGTTACCGCGATGGCACTAGACCCATATAATTGGAACAATCTTCTTTCTTGAGACTATTAGCTTCTCTTGATTGTGATTTTATTTGTTATTTTCTAGATGTGATTTGTTTCGATAATTCCTTCTTGCCCTCATATTTTCTGCTCCGGGAACTTTTCCTTGATGAATTTGGTGAGCTCCTACTCCACTTGACTTGGTGTCCATCTTGGTTTATAGTTGTTGGAAATAGTCGCACATTTTTTTCAGGAGAAAAAATCGGAATATATTATATTGAGTTCATATAATTACATAATGATTCTCATCATGGAGTATATATGTTGTCAGAAAAACATAGCTGTATATGTATAAGAGAATATATTCTGAGTATGAGGAAAATATCAGTGATGATATACCAAAACTGTGAAAAGATATTATGTTCCATATATGTAGTGCCATTCATTCAAGATGCTGTCCATAATGGCGGATGTCGGTCTGGCAGATTCATTAAAAACATGTTCATTTCGCCATATCCAAACCGTCCATAAGAAAAAGAGGATGAGAAATCTTCTGTTGCCTTTCTGATTACTCCACCATAAGAGTGCTGCACTAGGAGATTCAAAGTCTGTCAGTATAAAGTCAAATAAGTTGGACAAAGCATACCAGATCTGCTTGATGACTGGACATTTGAAGAACATGTGTATGTTGGATTCTTCATCGGCTTTGCATATTATGCATCTGCTGGGGCCGCACCAAAATCTCTTCCTGAGGTTTTCCCATGTTAAATTTTTGTTATAGAAGACTAGCCAGGCAAAATAAATATACTTTGGTGGACAGCGAGCCTTCCAAAATCTGTGTGGGAATGATGGAAGTGTATATGGGGTTCTGTTGCCAACCATATTTCTGTATATGTCTTGTACAGAGACAGGTCTGCGGAAGTTGCTCACTGTCCAAGAAAGGGTGTCCCTGTCGCCATGTTTCTGTAAGCCGCTCTTGGTTAATTGGTCTGAGGTCGCTTTCCATATGTCAGCCCACTGTGCCTGTAGATGAAGATCGCATCCGTCTCTCCATACCGGTGTATTCCCCTGCCAACCTTTGATGAGTTTGTTCCAAGTGAATAAACCTCTTTGCTGTAAATGAATGATGAACCCGTGTGGGATTGATAGTTCTGTTTTGATGCCAATCATAGGGTCGATGCCAATATAGATATTACAGCCGTTATATAACCGCCATCTCAGCCGTGACATAAAGAATGTTTCGACTTTCTTTATGGAGTTCCATATGGGGGAGCCGCGCCTGGGGCCAATGGTGCCTTGCCTCAACCAGTATTCAATTGGTTTCATCTTCATATACCTGTTGCGGATGATGTTGCTCCATTTAGTGCCTCCAAATATGCCCCTCCATAAAGTTTTACATATAAGAGCACGCCCAAAAAAACAGAGGTCCAATAAGCCCCAACCGCCCTACAATTTTGGAATAGATATATGTTTCAATTGTGCGAGGTGCATCTTATGATGATTGGATGTGTTCCCCCAGATGAATGCAGCAGTAATTTGGTTTATACGCCTGATGATGCAGGAGGGGAGAGTAAGAAGATGAGCCCAGTATACAGACAAATGAGTGAGGACTGCTTTTGATAGTGTAACCCTGCCCGCCAGAGAAAGGACGCGGAATTCCCAGGAGGAAATGCGCTTATGGTATCTTAATAATAGCCAATCCCAATCTGTTATATTGTATTTGATCGGCTTTAGATGGTAACCGAGATATGTAATGCCGCCACTGATGGGGAGCGCATGGATCCCAAACATGTCTGTGATTTCCTGAATCAATGCCGGGGGTCCTCCATGGAAGTATAAGATTGATTTTTGCTTGTTGATGAGAAGACCTGTAGCATTCTGAAAGCTGTGAATAATGCTAAAAATGCAGGACCATGATGCACGATGGAGTAAAGCACAAATAAGTACGTCATCCACAAATAGATTGTGGGACAAAGAAATATGGCGGCTGATCTTTATGGGAAAACATCGCAGATCGTCCACCGCTTTGTTAATGTGCAAGCTGAGCGAGTTCATGGCCAATATAAAGATGATTGGGGCGAGCGGGCATCCCTGTCTAAGTCCCCTTTCAGCAGGAAAGTAGGGAGAGGGGATCCCATTAATATTTATGGCATATTTGACACCCACTATGCAAGACATGATCCAAGATATCATATCCTCGCGCAGACCAATTTTTTGCAGGAGGCAGCGAATGAACCGCCAATCTAGGCAGTCGTATGCCTTTTGTAAGTCTATTTTAAGAATGGCGCCAGCAGTGTTCTTGGAGGCCATCGAGAATATGCACTCTTGTGTGGATGAAACCGCATCAAGAATGTTCCGTCCCCTCAGGAATGCATGCTGATCACATGTTAAATGAGTAGCCAGGGTGCCTTTGATGCGTTCTGCTATAATCTTAGAAATAATTTTGAAAGAAATATTGCAAAGAGAAATCGGTCGGAAGTCGGAGAAGGTGTCGGCATCTTTCTTCTTAGGAATAAGGGCAATAATGGTGGATGCAGTATGGGGGTGGATGAATCCATTGATTCGAGATGCCTCAATCATATTAATAAGGTCTGACTTGATCATATCGAAGAAATGCAAGAAAAATTCTATGGACCATCCATCTGGCCTGGGACATTTGTCCTTGCTGAAGGCTTTAAGGATACGAAGCAGCTCCTCCTCAGTGATCGGCTGGAAAATGTCATCGTTTGTGGATGCATCGAACATGAGAGGATAATGTTCAATTCCCCATGAAATGTCCCTGATAGAGCATCCCGAACCCCGGCTATATTGCTTCCTGAAATGAGATAGTGCAGCATCTGTAATATCCTGTTGGGAAGTGAAGAAACCACCCATGCCATCCTGTATCTTCCATATGGAGTTGATCTCCCGCCTGTGGTTAGCATACCTATGGAAAAACTTAGTGTTCCGGTCCCCCAGTCCGAGCCAGAGAGCGCGACTTTTGAGTCGCCATGTGGATTCTTCGTTTTCCAGGATCTTGTTTTTTTGGCGGGTGAGTTCTGCAATCATAAGAATTTGTTGGAGCGATTGGGCGTTGGGGTCCCGAGTGGAAGAAATGCGATCCAGTTCCGAATTGATCCGAAACAGTTCGGCACGGTCAAGTCGCCTTTTATCACGCTGCCATGTTATAACCTTACCGCGTACAAAATTCATACGGGTACGAAGTGAGGATTCCATTGATGAAGAGGCGGATTCGTTCCATGCAGATGAAACCATGTGACAGAATCCCGGATCATTTAAATATGTATGGTCGAACTTAAATGGATATCGCCCCCGGAAATTGCGCTGGTGCCACTGTAAGAAAATCGGCCTGTGGTCAGAAATGATGTCACTGCCAACTGTCAATGCAGGCATGCCCATGAAATCGATAATATCAGACTGGATGATGACTCGGTCGAGTCGTTTTGCAATGTAGGCATCATTTGAACGCCCATTCTGCCATGTATAAGACAATGGAGAGGGAGCAATGTCGATGAGATTCCATGTCATCATCTGAGTGCGAAGATAGTCCGCGATGGGGTCCATCCTCCTGCCAGCACCCCAAATTTCATCAGGACAAAGGGTAAAGTTCATGTCGCCGATAAGCATGATATGGTGAATTCCGCACAGATTCGAGGTGAATAGGCGCTCCCAGAATGGCCGGCGATTCGTATAAGGGGCGTATATGTTAAGAATATGGAGGGGAAGTCGCTGACCACGAAGAGAGACCGACAGAAGAATGTCGGCAAAGCATTTGTAGGCAAACGCACGAACCCATATTGGATTCCACAGTGCAACTAGACCACCTGAATGCCCAATAGCGTCTAGAGCAACAATGCACCAAGTGGGAAGCATCTTTCTGAAATAAGAGATGGAGGCAGTCCTGTCGTGCATGGATTCTTGTATAAAAACCAGCTTAGGGCGGGCGGAGCGGATTAAATGTTTGAGCGCACGGAATTTAGGGCCTGCGCCGAGCCCGCGGATGTTCAATGAAAGGATGTCCATCATGATGCTGAAGGGCCAGCCAAGTCTGCTCTAAGAGGCTGTAAAGGCGAGGATGACATGTTGAGAATCGGTATGTCGATCAGGTTTGATGAGTGAGACCCATGGCCAGGAGGAGAGGATCTGCCACGGAAATGGCGGGAGCCACCCCTGGTGGTCTTTCGGACCGTGATATTCTGACCGGACTCCGGGCTGATCGTGGGGGATGAATGGAGGTGGGGTTTATGGATAGTAAGTGGTTCGAGGTCCGGGAAGCGGTGATGCAGGAGGGAGTCTATATCACAGTCAAATTGGTTAGCCGGTGAGGATGCAGGGGAGATGTCAGGAGAGATAGGATTAATGGGATTCTTACCACGGCCAGGTGGGGGAGATATACGATGGGGGGAGGAAGATGAGACGGAGATAGGGCGGGAACCGATGAGGATGTTTCCAATCGGAATGGGGGAGGGAGAGCGTATGGGAGGATCGGCGGGAGGTTCAGGGATGGACGGGAGGATGATGAGAGGGGAGCGTGAGGGGGAAGGGTCCCGAGCTGGAGGAGGAATAGTAATGGAGGGGATGTAAGCAGGTGGGGCCCGAGAGGACGGAGAAAGCTTCTCAGGGGAAAGAGGAGCTCGGGGATGACGCCGCGAGGAAGAAACATGAAGAGGATGCCGTCGGCGGTGAGCATCGCGGCGAGGACAATTTTCAATGATATGTCCAGTCCGGTGACATGCAACGCACCGGAAGGGAATACCCCAGAAATCCAAGCGCTGAGAGACATGTAAACCCCTCCAAGTAATGTCTATATGTTCCGGGTAACCCCCCCGGTAAGGGCGGTCGATGAGGATCCATGCTATCCTCTTGTCTTTTTCGCCTATAATCCATGGATCAGCATATATGAAGCGGCCGATAGAGTTCCCGATAATCTCCAGGATTTCTTTTGACCACATTTCCAGAGGGAGATTCGGGATCTTAACCCAGATCAAATTGTGAGTTGGAGTATTCCGGAGGGGATCAAAGCCAATGTACCATCGGTGGAGGGCAAGAAAGCTCCGTTTATAAACCCATGGAGCGCGGAGAATAGCTTCAGAATCCGCAGGATCAAGAAAATGGAAGCTGAACCAATCCTTCATATGATGTGAGATAATGGGCGAATACCCAATGATGGGCTTCCAATGGTCTGAAATCCACTTCCGCATTTCCTGTGCATTCATAATCGGAAAATGCCATTGCCCAATGAGGGCGCATTTCTGTAAGCTGAGTATCCGGTCAGTGAGATGACAATTGTCCAGAAGAATAGTAGGAGGGGGGGCCGTAGACTTAACGGGGGCACGTCCCGCTTTCGAAGGCTGATGAGCGCGCAGGGGATGAGACTGGTAGGAAACATTAGCAGAGGCCGAAAGATGACGGGGAGAACATGGTCCGTCCTGAGTCCGAAGAGATGAGGGGCCAGCCCCGTTGGCGCATTCCAGAAGGCGAGCGTCCTCTGCTTGGATAACCGCCCGAATCATTGCCTCCGTGGCAGATGAGTCAGACGCAGAGTCCATAATATAGCAAGAGGAAAGACAGATCAGCAGAGGGGAAAACCAGACGTTGAGAATGTCAGACAGATGAAATAAATGTCATCACTCGGCTAGAAAAAAAAAGTACGGAGGAGTCGCTGAAGATATAGGAAGCATGTATAAGATCAGTCAGAAGTCAAAAGGATTCAGATAAGGACATCCAACAAAGCATAGAAGGACCAAAAGAGTGTGGGCTTACAGAAAATGGGAATCCCAAAGCACCGATGCTGCCAAAAAGAGATATGCTGAGCTCACTATTCATATGGTGAGGG
>APFE030826008.1:71409-95028 GCA_000404065.3 Pinus taeda | reverse complement strand
TCAGATGATGTTCTCGCATGTTCGACTTCGACTCCTATATTCGCATGCTTGAACTTGTACTTTGTTCAGGTCGAGTTGGAGCGCAAGACCCTGGATTTTGTCTGTTGAGATCCAGGCTGCATTTTGTGGATTATTGTAATCACTACATGACTCATTTATTGGATGGCTGCGACCATGCCTGAGTCTATTTGATTGATCCTCATCGGATGGCTGCGTCCATACCTGGGATCCAGATTTGTATGTACTCTGCTATGGATGGCTGCGCCCATACCATGTACATCATGTATCTGAGCTATCAGTTGTACTTCGTGCAGGTTTTCCGGCGGCCGTGTTTTCAGTTGACCGTGTTCTTGTAAATCACTTCACCCCTCTCTCTCTCGGGCTTCATGCTTTAGGGGGCATCTGTTACACAGTATTTTCTCACCGTCCCTGTTACCCCTTCTCCCGTACATTGGAGGACTTATTCCGGGACCTGTGAGAAGTGACATAACTTGAAAACACTTGCATTGTATCCCTTAGAGTATGTACTTCATATGCCCTGAAGACACCTTTTGCAAAATACCCAAAAATATAGCCCTTTCTCCATTGGCGCTGTTCCACAGTGTATCACTCGCGCCAATGGAGGAAATCCTCCAAAGAGGGTGCGCCAGCTGGCGCTCTGTCTCAGAGTCGCACTAGCGCCAACCCAGTTGGGTAAAATTTTTAACAAACAAACTTCTGAAGGTTCCTTCTAACCTATCCATGAACTGATTCCAGTTTGAGTTAGTTCAGTTGGGCTTCGAATCTCCCAAGGAGGGAAGTAGTTGTCCACCTCTCATGGAAGCTTCCTAATGATAAGGACAATCCCATGAATCAAGTGGATGGTCTTATCTACTCCTCCTACCTCTATATAAGCTTGTTCCTTTGCCTTTGACAAGCTATTTAGTAATTCTACTTTTCAAGCTCCCAAATCTAAGTCCCAAAGTCTAAGAATTGCTAAGCTCATGTTACAAGAGGTCTTGTTCATCCCCATAAGGCTACATCTTTAAGGAGGAGATCCATGTCCAAGTAATCAAGGAGAGAGAGGCTTGTCCCCATCACCTACAAGCTTTGCAAGGCATGTGTTGCTGATCACACAGCCAAAGGAGGATTTGACGTCAGAACTTGGTTGTATTCTCTTTTGTTTATCAATAATAATAGACGACTATCATTATGGTTCCACTCATGTGTCTTTATTATGATGTTTGAGTTGTATCCTTTCTGATTGATACATAGTTGCATTTCTTGGATTTTATGCTTGTATTTGTCTTGTTCTTTGTGTGTGCAGGTGTCTATTCACGAGGATCGTGAGGATTGTGACCGGCTGAAGCGAAAGAACGGAAGCGACGACTCTTCTACGAATATAAGCGTTGTATTCGAGGTAGGCTCTCATCATCGGCCTTTACTTCGCAATTAGGAACCTGCGTGTTAGCGTTGTTTGATTGTTGCTAGACCCCATTTAGGCTAGTGGGATCGCCTCTCTTCGCAGAGGGGATTTACCTGTACAACAAGGATAATTTTAGGATGCTAGGAGAGGATAGTATACATGCCTACTTAAGGAGATGGAACACACTGCCACAGAGATTGAAGATCAGAGAATATCACTGCCCTCAAAGGTTGAGATAGGAACTCAACGGGACACCTATGTATAAGCAATCAATGCAAAGGTTGAAGGTCAATTGAATAGGCCTAAAACTCAGTCCACCACTACTCCTAGGGATGCTAGAAGGAAGAAAAGAAGAAGAGGAAGAGAGACAGTGGGAAGAAGTAGAAAGGAAAATAGGATTTTATGAACAAGAAGAAGAGACCACTACAGAGGCATGGGATGTCAGAGAGACTACCAGAGCCATGAAGGACATGGACATTGACTATGTTGCTCAGAGGATGAGCAACACTTTCAGTAGGGGGGTGATGATGATCCTCATCATTGGGTAATTATATGGGCCTTAATTCACCTCCTAGCTTAGTCAAACCAACTATTATCACAACTTATTGCATACTTTTGATTATATTTTGTTTATGATATGAGTTAGAGTTGGATATTTTGCTTTGTGGTGTAATGTGCATTTAATGCAAGATTAAAGGATAAAAGTAAGGAATTTTGGCAAAGACCTTGGTCAAAACTAGAATGGGACAAGGGAGAGGTATTATAGGAGGTAAATCCTCCTCATTTACTACCTCTCCATTCGAATATTCCTCCATTAGCTTGAAGTGAAAACAACCAAATCATGAGGACTAGAAGGCAGCTAAGCAAGTGAAAGTCAAAGCACCAGTTTATCTCGAGTTTGGGAGCTGAGCCTCCCTCATTTTAAGGAAGTCGTTGGAGAGTTTAGATGTATAAGTAGAGAGGCCTAACACCTCAGTAGGATTCAGCTTTTTGATTGTAAAAATTTACTCTATTTTCGAGCTACAAGACTTGTGACAGTTTTTGATGCGATCCATTGTTTTGATAATAAGAATGAGTTTTGTTTTGAGCCGACACTGAGTTAACTAAGAGGGCTGAAGCTCTTGGGCTAGGGCCCAACCCTAGCAGCCAAGACTCCTCTTTATTGCACATGTATGTTAGCATAGATCCATGGTTTAATCGTTCATTTGCTTAAGTAGCCGCATTTCCATTACAACAATGTAGAGTAGATTGGTTGTGTTTTAGTTTGCTTCCATTTGTGTCGTCTTTCAATTAGCAGGTTAGCAAGGAGAAAAGATCACCATAAGATTGTCAGCAGGTTTCTTGGCCTCACCTCCTCCCTCTGGGACCATGACTTGAGGAAGAGACCCTTCAGAACCCCAAAAACGTAGATTTCTAGTTCTCGCATGAGCTTTAGAGTTTGTTGTCTTGATTCAGTACTTGATTCATTTCATCGTCATCTTTTTCCATCACTCTCTTTTTGTAATAAGATCTCACTCATATTCTCATTTCCTTCAACATGAAATGCTTAAACAGAAGCCAATAAATCACATCTGAATCAGATTATACCCGTAGATCTCCTTACCGTTTAATCCACAACAAACCTTGCCAATCACCGTTAACCGCGTGCATATTCATTTCAATGTTTGACTTTCGGCGCTTCAAATCTCCACTTTCAATCTGCCTCGCTTGATCCAACGACTATCACGTCACCCGATCGCCAACTAGCTTGACCGATTTCCACCATTGATCAATCCCGCATGATCGAATGGCTATCGCACAATCTCAAGCGAACTCTTGCACGGCCGATATCTGATCGAGAGCATGCGAGAAAAGTGGTTTTATCATTCTACATGTCACTCACTTAGGCTAATCGTGTAAAATTTAGGAATTCCGCTTATAGCTTTTAGGGCGCGCGAGAAACTACTTACCACCTACGAAGACCACTCCATCATTCTACATGTTTTCCACCCTTCTCCCGACACGTGACTTGATGTGATCGATCCATCTATTCCCTTAATATCCACGATAAGATCTTCGTCGCTCATCTTCCATTAATCCTGTTCGTTGATCGAAACATCCATCTATTCACTTAATCCTTGCGATAAGATCTTCGCCGATCAAGTTCCATTAATCCTGTTCATCCATCTATTAACGTAATCTCCTGCGATAATATCTCCACTGCTCATCTTTCGTTTTTACTGTTTGTTGATTTGACTGATCCAACGGTTCCTGTGCACTGCTGCTTCATTACGTCTTCCTTTCGCTGATTTCGATATTCGTTTTCTCTTCCGCTTGACTCCTTCCCGAACTTTTCTTTGCGTATTATTTAAACGCTGCCACTCCTGACCTTTGATTTGGTTATACAATCATACTTCAACACTGTCCGATCATCGCAATACTCCTTCTAGCCATCCTCAACCACCTTGCATCCACCTATCATGTCTACAAGAACAATTAACTTGCATGCATGATTTTACCAAAAAAAATAAAAAAGTGAAAACAAACTTAGTTTAGTTTCCTTGCTTACACATTAGTTTGGTTTGATGCTCTTTACTTCTATAACTTAGATAGCAGCATTAGCTTAGTGTTGATTTAGCACTTTTGCTTAGCATGGCTATTTAAATGGTTAATTAAGATATGGTGTGATTTAGCATTATATGTTCTTTTCTTCATTACTGTAGTAGAGTAGCTCTCTTAGAATAGATTTGCTCTTATTCCATCAAAGAATCAAGATTCTTCTAACTCTATAGAAGTCTGGCTTGGAACCCCTGGGCTCTCTCACCAGATGAACAAGTGAAAACAGGTAGGACCTTGACTTCTACTTGCGCATATAGCACTATCATCTCCAAGTTTGTACCAACTCCGGGTTGATAAGTAAAGCTGGTAGCCTAGGAGTTGCAGCATCCTTGCTGCAATACTGGTGCTCATCATTGGACTTTCTGAAAATCACTGTTATCTAATTTTGGTTGAAGTTTTTTTTGTTTCCTTTATGAGACTGAAGGGACAATCCCTGAATAAACAGTTTTATTCATGACACCTACAACATCTTAACACTACATGCTCATAATATAGAGGTTGTTTCAAAACCTCATCATGGTAGTAGATTTCGATTCATTCTTGTAGTGGTTAAGAGACATTCATATACACACATATACTTGCATATGAGGTGTAACATCCACGCTTGGCCACTTTGAATATTTTCACAAAATATCCAATCATGTTTCCAATACCATGTAATATTCTCCATAGGGGAACCCAAATTAGGGTTGTGAGGAGATATAATTTTTTTTGGGTTGTACCTTTATTGCTAGAATTTCATGAATACCATTGCATTATTAAAAAGTCTAGGCCGTTCTTGAATACTCTATCTTTGTCTTCTAGATTTTCAAAAATCATCATGAAGAAAACATGTGCTCTTATGTCAAGATCAATGTGTCCCTTCAATTGCCATATTAATTGGATCCATCTAACCAATGCTCTCTTTATTGGCCAAATCCCAATGAACTTTCATATTAAAGCACAATCCTTCATATGTTGGATGCAACTCCCAATTTTGTCTAGTTCTATTTCATATTTCGTATTCTTGACTGCCTTAGAGAGGCATCTTTCTTGATACAATTTTTCCAATTCAACTTAGTGGAGGATCATCTTTGTTTCTATCCACACTACTTAGACCCAAAGTTGATCCATGGGGCGCTTACATCTTATGGCTCGAACCAAAATTTCCATCTCTTGCACCCACATTATTAAAAGAGTGATTTGTACTCCCTGAAGCACTCGCCATGACTGCCACAATAAAAAAATCACTATTATTAATTAAAAACTTGTTTATTAATATAATTAGTTATTCAAAACTTTAATTTACCATGTGTTATCTATAAACTCAAAGAATACGCTCTTCCATATGATATTGAGATAAAGTTTCTATGATAATAATGCATATATATCCAATGATAAAAACAAAGACATTATATAGATTATATATTTATTATTAAATTAAATACCTTTATATTTAACATTATATTTCAATTTATATAACCTTTATGACTTTGTTGCATGCTTTATATTGTTTGCCATTTCTAATATGTACGTTTTTTCAATCTTCCATTAATAAATAAAACTCATTTACGCTAGGTTTGTGTGTTCTCTAACATTATATATTAAGGGTGGAAGAATCAAACCCATAGTCACGTTGGTTTAGTTTTGAGTAATCCGTGTCACAGATCTCCGTAGCGCCAATGGTGTGACAGTGGTGGTAAATATTTAAACATTAGAAAGTCTGGAAAATCTAGTGGAAAAGTTAAAATATTGGCCAGAATTTTAAATCAGACAACATTTTAGAGGGAGCCCAATTTCTCCATTTTCATATCTGCATTTCCCGCAATCTTCTCCTTTCGTTAAGCTTCTGATACTTTTTTTTTGGCTCACCATCAACACCCATTCTATCTAAATTAAGGAGATCTATTCACGGCAAGGGCTGAGGCCACAGAGAGTGCAATATCGTGAAATTTGAGCTTTCAGGGTGTTTCATTGCTCAGTTCAGTCGTTGAATCAAGTTTTTGATACATCGTTGATTCTGTGGATGTGCGTTTTGTAGGGATTGGATGTTAAATATTGATATTTTAGAAAGATATGATTTTTCCTATGTAATCCTTGGCACTCTGTTAATTCTGGTCCCATCCATTGTGAAAGGATTCACCCATGAAATCACAATAAATTACGAATATGTGGTATGCAAACCCTTCTTAGTAATAAATTATTTTAATTTTTTAATAGGCTTACTCCTGTCACGGCTGCTTTTCTGAAATTCGAATTGCTATCCAGGCCTTTACACAATGTCTAAAGTTGTTTCTATCTCAGAAATCGTAGAAGGGGGAAAGGTGGAAAAGAACACCGAAGGAAAGCCTTTTAAACCCATGGTTACTGAAAATGAGACAGGGCTTTGTAATCCTTCATCTAGATCTCGTGGCCGACCTCCAAAAAATAGTTTAAATTCTTACAAAAAGGAGTTTCTTTGAAGACCACCGAAAAATGTTGTAACTTTGTTGCCGAGTTCCAATGGCATAAAGCCTGAGCTCTCGCCTTTGCACTCATCTCGTTCCCCTGGTCTAGCTGCAGAAGCAACAACAATGTTGCTGCCAAAGTCTAAGAACATGAAACTGGATTAGTTGCCTTTGAAATCTTGTACCATTAAATCAGATGTAAATCCCTATACTGGGGCCACAAAATTTAAGAGATCGGGCGACTTAAATGAGCCTAAATATTACAATAAAATAAAGGTTTCATGAGTGTCATGTACACCTTCAACTAAAATAGGATCGAAGAGAAAACATTCTTTATTTTTGGAAACCTTAGGTTTATAGTCTAAAGCAGGAAATTTGAGCAGCAAATTGCTTCACTGTTCTAGTATTTCAGTGAAGGGTTTGAAAAATATAGCTCTTAAGCTCTGATGAAATCGTGGATATGGGCAGAAACAATACCAATGTGATTGTTGCACAATTTCTAGAAGAAAATAGGCTTCCATACTCAAAACTAGTTCAACATATTTGAGAAGTTGAAGGACAAAATAGATCAAAATGGAGGAGCAAAGATCAGACTGGTAGCTGTAAGAAGTTCAGTGCTGCTTTAGACATCGTCCTTTCTATGGCATTCCAAAAGAAAATGTTAATGTTCTCGAAGCTGAATCTAAAACTTATGTATGGTGCTAGAAGGTAAAACACAAGTTATAGTTATCTCATTCTTTCATTTGTTTTCAAATTTCATAAACGACTGAAGGTTCAGTTCATTAAAATCCTTTTGCACAGTAGTACATCATGCCAATGCAATATTTTTCATTGCTGAACTCAATTTTGTTGCTTGGTTGTTCTCAACTCCATTTTATTTCTCCAACTAATTTTTTCATCCATGAATGCCCAAACTAAATATATTTGATCTTCCCCATGTTTAAGGACATAAAGTTGTTGCCTAAGTCACATCGTGATCTTGTCAGTATTCGTCGCCGATGTCGAAAAAAGATCCATGAATGCATCACTGCTCTTTCATGTTCATAATGATTTTTCGTATTAATGCTTCTTATTTTGATCTTTGCCCTCCTACCAATCTAGCTTTTTTCTTTTTATTTTTCCTTTTTAAGAGATGCCTTTCACGTTCCTGCTTTCCCATTTGTGCTTCTTGTATTTTATTTCTTAATCTTTATTCAAGTACCTAGTTTTTCTTAATCTTTATTCAGGCAAGATTTTCAAAGCCTAATACTATTTATACTATTTAACCAGACACAAAGTTATTACATTAATATATTTGATATAAACTTAATATGTCGCTTGCGAGAATTGAATGTAGGTGAGGAAGAGTAACAATCAATTTTTTCAACCACCAAAAATAAACCTAATTGACAATACTTTTTGTACTTATAAATTCCATTAACTTATTTTAGTCATAATTAGACTTTTTTTTTTCTTATTTCCAATAAATTTATCTTCATCCTGAGACAGAGTTGAAGTAAATTACATAATCCAAATCTTTTCTCTGCTTGTTTCCATGTGATTTGTTCCCCTTTGCAACTTTGGATAATGATATTACACTTCAATTTAAATAAACATTGGATGTTTTAATGGAGATGTGGATAAAGAGGTCCTCCCGATTAGGACAATGCCTTTTATTTATGTTTCTTTAATGCCACTAATATTTCCTTTTGAAATTAGTTTTTGTGATTTTTGGACGCCTGGCAGGCCTTTTAGGTGTATCTTTATTGGTATGATGAGCTATCAAACGTAATCCTTTTATTTTTAGTAATGCAAATGTGCGTGTTATTTAATTTCCTTAGAAAATATGATGGATGCTAAGTCATATGACACTAGGAAACCAGACATGGAAATACAAGTATCTAATATAGGCATATTTTCCATGTTAGATATTTGTATTTCCATTTCCTCTATGCCATGTTCAATACTTGTATTTCTATTTCTCCATGTATGTATATGTGTATACATGTTTTGTAAATGTTTTATTTTTAGAAAATGTGGATCTTTATGTCTATATTCCATTTTTGTATTTGTAGTTATTTCTTTCTCTCTCTCTATATAAAATACTTTCTATTTCAAGAAATAAATTGAAAGTGCATTCTCTAGGTGATGTGACAACATCAAAATTTCAAAATTCTCCTCATCCTTTTCCAACTCTTCTACTTGATATGCTTCTATATTGTGCTTTCCAAGATGTACTGGATAACAAAAAACAAAAAAAATCTTAATAAGGCCATAAAGGAGCCTTCTTGAGAGTCAAATAATGTAGAAAACTAAATGCAAAGACTAGCCAAAGCTTTTGTTTGACACTGTATGAACATTAACCGACATGCAGTATGTAGTTTTCATGGCATCGTGATGTCGAAGGACCTGATGTTTATCATGTATAAATTTTGACACACCAATTTGAGAGACTACATTTTTATCAAGTATTTAACTATTTTACTCATATTTCTCTTTTAGTGTACTGATTGGACTTTATGCCTCTATTTTTTTGGATGTGAAGGAGTATTACATCGAACATATAGATGGTTGCCCAATGAACTCAGAAGTAGAACAATGATGAGTAATCCATTGTTTGGAGGCAGCCATAGAGAGAAGGGTCCCCAAGGTATGTCACATTATTCATATAAGAATTTTGAAATAATACAGATATATTATGAGATTTTTGGGATATATACTCACAAACATAGACATATGGATAGATAGATAGGTATACACACATAGATAGACAATGATATACACAAACTCATAAATAGATATACAAATACATAAATTGTGGTCAATTTAGGTGAATTCCCATGAATTGGTTGACAAACTGAACATATGGCTGGTTGGCGATAAGAAGTGTTTGATCTGATCCAATCTGCATGGGTTGAGACTTGAATTGTGTAGTGGTGATCATGTTGGTCTTCTCTCTGATGTCACGTGGATATTTTGTGAAAATGGACTTGAATTTATAAGTGTTTCCCATGACGAGGTTCTCTTTTTGTTTTTATAATTGTCTTTGTCACCATGGGCTTGAGGCATTGATTAACTCTATCAAGATTTAGAAACCATTCCTTAAACATTTTAGATGGATAATAGGTGAAATATCTAACCTTAATAATTTTTTCTTGCAAATTGCACTTCCTCATGACATATAGGAATATTTTCTTTAGCAATGATGAGTTTTCTTAGTTTTGATTATTTTTGTTATGCCTTATAGACATATTTAAATCAAGAAATTTCAATGGTTTCATGTTATGCTTCATTATCTGAGCCAAATTAGGGAAGGGCTAAAACTATCTACCTTCAATACGCCAACAGACAATAAATTTTCAATAGCAAGAACACTGGGGATATTGTCAACAATGTTCTGTTGGTGACTATTGAGGGTGTAGAGGCTAGTGATGGTAGCGCTGGTGTTCTACATTTTGTAAGTCTTTAAAACTTCACAATGAAAAGATTAAGTCTTCGAGTAGAAAAGGTATTTTAGCCTCTTTAAGTTAATGATCCAGGAGGATCCTCAATTTTCTCCAAGTTCAAAGGTCTTAGATGTTCCCAGAAATAGCGCCAAGATGAAGAGAACGTCGCGTTAAATCCGACAATGTCTTTGGTTTCACATTTGGCCTCTGGACGAAGGAGAAATTTCCCATTGAAGTTTATGGAAAACAGGGGAAAAAGGGGCCTTGCTGGCCATGTGGCATTCACGCAGCTCAATAAGTGGAAGTGGTCAAATCAACCCAGTCAAAAAGGTCAAAGTTCAATTTTTGGGTTTGATTGGTTAAAAGGTGCATATGTTAATTAATGTGGGTGCATTAATATGTGCATGGTGAGAATTTGAGTTACAAACTACATGTTAAAACCTAAAAACTATGGTGCCACAGTTTTCAAATGCTAAACCATATTTTAAAACCATATAATAACTATGGTTCAAATACAAAGTTGAAAACTATATATTAAACTATATATATCACCATGGTGCAAATACATATTAAATATGTATCACCATTGTGGGATCAAAATTATTCTATTTTACTACAAGAGTGAACGAAGTATGTTGAAAATCAAGTCGTTGTGGTTGGTACAAATGTGCGGAAAATTTGTGAAGGAGTCATTGAGGATATCATTCCACTAGGTCTTGACTTTGCTATCAAAAGCATAGCTTTTGACATATCTCTTAGCTTTGTTGAAGAGTTTGAGCTGTTTGAAAAGCCAAAATAAAATCCAAAAAAGTTACATCCTTTAAATGTGGAATCTGAGGCCTATCCAAAATTGGAGCAGAACTATGTTTCTAGCGAAAGCTTATCTTCTGACACAAATATCGACTTTACTGAAGAGTTTGACACTTCCCCAAATCAGAAAAAGTTAGACAATTTGAATGTGGAATGTGTGGTCTCTTCCAAATTGGAGCATAACTATGTCTCTAGTGGGCAAGATTCAGTTTGTGCCTTTCCAGTTCCTGATAAATTACAAAAGGACCATCCAATTCTGCCTGAGGAAAAACCTTTTGAATTCCCAGCCTTGGACATTTTGGAACAACCACCTTGCTTGTCTGTTGAGGATTTGTCTGCTCCTGAAAACTTAAGCTTTAAAAATGAATCACAAAAGCAGTCTCTTCAACTTCATCTTGAAGCAAATGAACGCATTGATCTTCCCCAAGGTGCTTTGCTAAAATCACCAACAAATAAAACTGGGTCTGAACTCTATCAAGATGATCAGAAAAATGAAGATATTTTTGCAGTAGCTGAAATGCAAGTAAATGATCATCCAATTCATAAGGATTGGATTGATGAAATCATTAGGGAAAGTGGGGTGCATTGCATTGAGGAAACATGTAATTGTGAAGAGAATGTCGAAGTGCATGAAGAACAGAGAGGTTTTTTTTTTCAATTATTGAATCTTTTATTCTAGATCTTGCAAATTTATCTGAGGAACAATCTCTTCATTAACTTATAGTTGTTGCACAAGATGAAAAAGAAGATTCAACATATTGGTATGAAAATGAAGATGTAAAAAATCCGTAATATGATCGATATCTCAACACCTAATTATTTATTAGATATGAATGTTTAGAAATGGCAGCATGTTGAAAATTGTGATTCAGAGTGGGAATTTCTTTGAGACATTCTTAGGTCTAATAAATATTAAGCTAACATAAATGGAAATATTAAGCTATGATATCCAGTCCATCTGACTGCCAAAACCCTGAAGCTTTTAACAAGACTATGATTTAGGGGAACATTCTAGTTTGTGGATTTTCATACAACTTTTCATATGGGGCTGCATCTATAAGACATATGTTAGAAACTGCAAAGGGTTTAGGTGGAACTGGGTTCATTTTGGCTTTCGAGAATCCGTCTCCGGGAGTTAAATTTGATCTAGTTCCAGTGAGAATTCTAGGAATTGTTATAAAAGAAGTAGATCAAACATAGATTCTTGTATATTACTATAATAGATCAATAATAAGGGATCCATTAGGTAAAATCACAAGGTTTGGATCTAAGGCATCCATTGGAAATGGCTTGAAGCCTATATATCAAGTTACAACTCCTCAGGTAACATTCTATTCTTCTAGAGGGCCAGATATTAACGATTTAGGCTTGGGGGACACTAATGTTTCAAATCTAGATATTCTGGCTCCTGGTTCTCTAATATGGGCAGCATGGTCTCCTAATGGTACTGATGAAGTCAATTATCAATGAAAGGGTTTGTCATGATATCAGGGACATGCATGGTGACACCACATGTAGCTGGCATTGTAGCTTTGGTGAAGTAGAAGCATCCTGATTGGAGACCTACTACGATCAAGTCAGCTTTACAAACAAAATCAGCAGTCATTGACCACATGGGGAAGCCCCTGCAAGCACAAAATAAATATTTTCAAAAGTACTTTTCTTTTCAAATATTTTAAATCCAATCAATTAAATGTGTTTCTATTTTCTTAGGATATTTTCCTAATTAATGTAAAGTTCACACATTAATTATGAAAAATCCTTAGTGATTGAGTATGATTATACACAGTTTGCTTTGTCTATCTCAGGCACTTGAGAGGATATATTAATATCCTCCCCACCCATACTCAATCACTAAGGATTTTTGATAATTTATCTCTATATTGGGTTCCTTAAACTATCTCAATTAGCAACAAATAATGACTATTAAAATTCTTCGATACAAACTTCCTTTGTATTTGTATGACCACTTACAATTACCACAAGTCACTATTAGTGGCTTTCTTGTTATTCCAAACAATATCATGATTTCACATGCACATAATTACTATCCTCATGGAATTTTATTCCTCTCTTACCATATATAGAAAATGAAAATTGATGGGTTCCAACATATCCATAGTTTATATTTTCATTATTTTTATAAAATCCTTATGCCTTCCACATGAAGAAGTGGAGCACCAATATGACATACATAATAATTTTTTTGGCACAATTCTTAGTGATATTTCATTAAACGTGGAGACCATCTGCTATAGAGACGCTAATACTACAGTGGTACCAAATGATGCAGAATAACCAAATCATGAGAACAATATACATAGAATAGTGAGTGGAGGGCCAAGCCTTCTGTTTCCAGGAATTACAAATTGTCTTAAATTAGAGATGGAGAATGAAACCACATATAAATGAGCTTAATGAAACCCTTAAAACAATGAAGCAAACTTTCAGTCCATAAATTGATTTGGAGATATATATGGTAGGCCCTATTTACAGTTTTTTTGTTTGTTTGTAAAATATGACTAAATCTATTAATAAAGGAGCAATATAGTACAATCATGCCTGGAGACAGGCAGTGCCATGAGAAACAAGAACATAGGCAGCCGGAAAGGATATACATCCACTTCGGCTCCTAGAAGCGAAGAGCAGAGAGAAGAACATATCATGAAGTGACTAGAAAAACCAGAGAACAAAACAAAGCAAATGATTCTACCCAACATGGGAGGGATCAGCTATGCGGAATTTTTTTCCTTTCTTTTTGCCCACTTTGACCCATTCAGGAGGGCACTGCTGAACTGGCGTGATTTGCAAACTGAGCTGGGTTGCTTGAGATATTTCCTTGTCTGAGTCCGAGGTGGAGGATTCAAGAGTCCTTTTCTGGGGGCATGGCTGGACGGAGCAATCCTCAGGGTCAGCCGATGGCGGTTCCGGCGCTGTCGTGGTCTCCATTTCTTCCTCATTTATCTCCTCTTCATCCGAGGTGAAATCAAGATCATCCATGGGGGGAGGGTCATGAGGCTTCCAGCTTTTGGATTTCTGCTTATGACTGGCTTTCTTTGTTGGGGCAGGCTTCGAAGGACAAGAGCTCTGGAGATGCCCTGTGAGATGGCAGTTGCGGCAGCGGAAAGCTGTATTCTCATAATCCAAGTACTGGGTCCAATGAAAGTCTCCAATTTTGAGATTGATCTTGTCTGGGAGTCCTTTGCTGATGTCTATTTCTGCACATATTCTGGCAAAGGTATATAAGCCTTTTTCTGCTCTAGAAATATCTGTGTCGAGGTAGCGGCCTAGAGAGTTGCCGATTCCTTGGAACACTGCAAAGTGCCAAAGATGAGCTGGGAGATTAGGAAGTCTGACCCAGATTGGGAGCTTGGTGATAATTGCCGAAGATGGATCGAAGTCCGGGAACCAGGGAGTGAGGAATAAACCTGCTGAGCCCCAGAACCAAGGCCCTTCTTTTAAAGCTTTTTGGTAGTCCTCCTCAAAAACAAACACCGTTATGAAAAAGCCCTTTGAGCACAAAAAAACCTTGCAATTTTTGGTCCAGTTAGAGTGGATCCACTGGTAGAGATCTGCTGTCCGTGGCCACAACCCATTGAACCTGCAAATAATGCCTTGCTCAGCAAGCTGTTGGGTTTGCTCATCTAAGGATGGATGCACTATTTCAATGGAGGGAGTCTCCTCAAGTTTGTCCACCAGAAAAGGTGTGGGCACCTGAGCTGGTGGTACTATCTTTTCCTGCCTCGATGAATGGACAGCATCCTTGTATGAGAATGCCTTGGCTGAGGAAGACTGTCCTACCGCTCCCCCTCTCAATCGAAGGGAAAGGATAATGGTGGCATTTCTTTTAATGCTGTAGAATGAAAGGGGGTGGAGATCCTCTAGTTGTTTACCTTCGTGGAGAAGTCGTTGAGCTGCCGAGGGAATTCCCAGCTTAAGTTCCAGCACATGCATGAGGTCCTTCACTAGGTCCTGAGAGCCTACCCAATGTAGCAGAGTTTTCCCTGTGAGGAGCTTGATCTGGATCTGAAACGAGGCTTTCCAGGAAATTACATCTCGCTCAGGCATTTCGTCAAACAGTTCGGGCGCTAAGTCCAAACGTCTGATAATCCTGCATTCGCTGCCCCGGATTCTGAGATCCGGCGCCCACCACTGATGAATCCCATGAGCCCTCTTGAAATCTGGCGCCAGGACTAAACTGACCGCAAGCCTCGCGGACGGAATGAGATGCAGCGCCTTCGACTCCATTCCAAAAGCAAACATAACAGAATCGTTGATCGAATGACGGGCCGCGAAGCTCGCAATGCTTCCGACGCCGATTTTCTTAATCGCCTGGTGGTTACTGAAATACCCAACATAACCCGAACAGACATCGTCCTTCGGATTGACATAGAGCCACGGAACCCATGGGCGCAGAGCGAAGAACGCATTGTGGGATTCGGTGAGGCTGCGTTTATCCTTGAGCGCCAGGGCCAGCCCAGCAGCCACCAGAGTGCCAGCGATGTGCAGGCCGCGCTTGACCTTTTCGTCCTTTACCCTGTCAACGGGAGCCGACACGAAGGGCGGATTGAAGAGATGGGCTTCCAAGAACTGCCCCTCCTCCGCTATTCGTCTTCCGGCGAGCATTGCCATGGCCGCTCCGAGGTCTCTCATCCCTTCTAACAAAGGAAATTATGTTGTCTGTAACTTTTATATTTGAGCAGTCCCTATTTACAGTTATTACTACAAACCCCTTCAAATGCATCATGATCTTTAGACAAAGAAACTATTACAACTAAATTTTGATATCCCAACTACACACACACCTTTGTTGCTCCTTCATTTTCAATATTTTGACTAAGTAGATTTTTGTACCTTTACAATTGCGAAAACACACTTACTGACAAATGTTGCTATAGAAAAATTATAACAGTGAAACCTCCTTAAATGATGAAAGTCTGTCTAACTTCAAATCCTTACTGCATAACTATGAAGTACTAATGAGAACAAATTCCCAGAAGTATGCCACAATAGAGTGCAATGATTATGTCCCTTACTACTTGATACTGCTAAAGATTAAGAAAGAAGAGGGCCTAAAAAAAATATCTATATTGGTTTGCTGCAAAGGTTGTCTGCTTCAGGTATATGTTACTTCTAGTTTCATACAAGTTTAATGTTATGCTTTATACTAATGTAACAACACATAGTTAGAATTAGAATTTTCGTACGATTATTCATAATTGTAAACATACCTATGTCTATTCAATACATTGCCCTAGAGTCATCTTGGTCTTGTTGCTACAGTCTCTTGTGTTTTCTCTTTGGTTTCTACCAGGTAACAATGGTTAAAAAGGAATGTTTTCTTGAGCAGCAGGCACACATCTTATTCTACTATCGACATGGATCTCCATGGTTTTCAAGCATGGCAACAAAAATGTAGATGTCTGTGGGATCTCCAAAGTCCGTGTTGGATGAATTTAATACTAGTGATGATTTTGATTCCTTGCTAGATAAATAATGTCACAAGTCAAATTCAAATAAATAGAAGAAATTCAAGAATGAAGGTGAAGCTAGTGCTTTATGTCCAAGTCAAATTTTTTTATTTGTTGGTTGTTGTCATGTTTTGAGTGCGGACTTGTGAAATTCCAAATTATATATATATATATATAATATATATATATATATATATATATAATATTATAATATTATATATATATATATATATATCCTATGTCTTTCATGGTTTCTAGAAATCCGTGTTAGATTTGCACAAATGTTTTGATATCATTCAGATATCTAAACACCCAACAACAACAACATTGATATTTTTCTCTCACTCAACCTATAACATATCTATCTTCGATAATGCTCTTCTTCCATATGCTATCCACTTATGACATTTCCTTTGCAATATTTGGTGCATTTGCTAGTTATATGTCATTTATAGGTTATAAATGTCTTCAGAGTTTCACTTCTAATTGAGTATTCAACTGAACATATTGATTCTCTTATACATAATTATTTTTCCCTCCACCCATTTTCCATAACTTCCATAACCATTAGGTAGGGACTTGCAACTTCGATGCTCCTTTGCTTGTTTAGTAAAAGATTTTTGAGACTTTAATTTATTTAAAGTTGTCGAATTTACAATTTATGAAGTTTCAAGGTCTAATTTTTAAAAATCTAATTCTTTAAAGGGTGTTAACTCAATAGAAGAGCACCTGCTTTACAAGCAGGGGTTTGGTGGTTCAATTCCATCATTCCCTGATATCCATATAGAATGGGGATGATCATTTTTTGGTGACGGAGGCTCTTTTTCCCATCACCAATGAACTTATCATGACATTTTTCAATCCTCACCAAAATATAATATGGTGATGGTCAGCAAACACCACCATATATACGCATCAATAGTGATGACCATGAAAGGTCTATAACCATAAATTGTTGTTGTTGATATGAAATGGTGATGGTCATTGTCCGTCATTATAGTCATTATTCGTTATGGACCTTGAATGTCACCACAACACCTATACTTTTGGAAATGCGGATTTTGGTGGTTGTCAATGAACATCACCATATATATGCACCAATAGTGACGACCATGAAAGATCCATCACAATAAATCATTTTTATTCATATGAAATGGTGACAGCCATTATCTGTCATTATAATCGATATTCGTGACAGACCTTGAATGTCACCATAACACTTATACTTTTGGTGACGCCACCTTTGGTGACATTCAGTTTTTGGTGACTGGGGCTATGGTCCATCACCATTTCTCATATGAAATGGTGACGGTCACTATCCATCATTATAAGACATTATTGGTGACATACTTTAAATGTCACCAAAACACCTATACTTTTTGCGACGCCACCTTTGGTGACATTTAGGTTTTGGAGACGAAGGCTCTTTTGACCATCACCAAAGAGCTTATGGTGACATTTTTCACCCCTCACCAATGACCTTTTTTCTTGTAGTGAGGTATAAATATTTATTAGAGGAGAATATGGTTTAGCTAAAGCTGGCGCACAAAAATAAATAAACTATGACGATTCCTAGCCACTAAGACACAACCAATGGATCATTGAGAATCAATTCTACAGAGATGCCAAAGAAATATACAAGGAATGGGAACTGGTTCCTTAGAAGGAAGAAAGTTGAGATGTGATCTTTCCTGACAAAAATTGAAGAAGGGAGACCCATGATGAGCCCCAGAAATGGGTAATTATATGGGCTCATTTTGCCTCTTAATTCAAATTAATTCACCATTCTCATTAGTTTATTGCATGTTTTTGGTAATATTTATGCTAATAGAGTGAATTGGGTTAGTCATTATGCCAAAAAGTTTAGTGTGCGCTTTATGCAAATTTTTGGTCAATTTTGAGACAAAATCAAAGGTTTAATGAACATTTGGTAGCCAAATTCAAGGAAGAACAAGGGAGAGGATTTGTAGGAGGTTTTCACCTTCATTTATGAACCCTTACCTCAAATTCTCCATCAGAAACTTGGAGCACAAAGGTCCACTTTCCAAGGGGCAGCTAAGCAAGTAAAGAAGGACTGTTGTTTATCTCCAGTTCTAAGAAGCCGAGCTCCTTGATTTTAGGAGGATTGTTGGGGGACTCCATTTGTATAAATAGGGGGGCTTAGGGCCTCAGCTTTTTTAGTTGGATTCTAGTCAATTGTTAGTAGATTTTTGCACTTTGGTGCAGCATTGTGTTTAGCTCATTTTCGAGTTGTTTTTAAGAACAATTTATGTGCTGTAACTTTTATTTTTGATAAATGAAGATGAAACAGTTTTTGAGCCAGAACTGATCTCTTTCAGAGGGCTGAAGCTCTTGGGTTAGGGTCCAACCCGAGCTGCCTAGCACCTCCTTTGTGTATTTATATGTTTTTTGCTTTCATTCATGAGATAATTTTTGTTGCTTAGGTTCATCCTCAATTAAATTAGGTTGATTTTGATGATTAACATAGTTGTTTTTGTATTGGTTGTGCAAGTAGGTTGCTGCAATGAAAAAATAAGATTCAAAAAGGCCACAGTACACCCTGATCTTCTTTCTCCCTTCCTGGGACTATGATTTGAGGTGAAGGCACTATTGCTGCCACCAAAAACATAGTTTTTGCTCTTCCATGCAACTGCTAGTGTGATAACTTGAGTTGGAAAAGTTGATATTAGTTTAGATTCACTTGCTTAAATCATTTCCTGTTCATTTACCATAGTTCTCTCGCATGCTTTTCTGTTCATAGGTTACTGATCAACATTTTCTATTTGTAGGTCAGAAATTAGGTCAATCTAGACAAAACTCTGTTTTTAGTTCTTTCTATGGTTAGTTTTGCTAAGTGAATATGCAGATCTCTTGTAGGACATATATGCGTTTTCTCACAAATTTTCTTTCTTGCCCTTTGAACAAATCCAACCATCTCCTTTGTTCTTGATCTTCCTTGACAAGTTCTAGACCCCCTCAACACCTTCATCCAGCCTTCATTTCCCTTTTCCCATCATTTTTCCATGTTCAAACCTCCAAAAACCACTTTCGGCCTCCTCTTGTAGATCCTCCTATAGAACCTCCTATAGATCCCCTGCAGCCTCCTGCAGAATTTCCTGTGAGTGATTTTTCAAAGTCTGATCGTAATGGAAGTCTTCAAAAGGGTATTAGGGGATTCTTAGGACCTCTCCACACCTTCCTCACCTTTTGCAAAAGCCAACTCCATCTTCCTTTGCCGCCAACCCTCTGCACAGTCATAACCAATCAAATCACAAGCATAATAATTCCACATAAAAATACTCAAAAGTACAAAAAGATGATTTCTTCTCATTTCTCTTCAGAAGTATCTTGAATAAATGAAATTCACCTTTTTAGTAGTCAATGGCACCCATTTCAGTAGTTTCCATCTCTTTTTGCAAAAGTAGGGTTAGTGGGTAAACTAGGGTTTGCTAGGGTTTCTGTTTCATTTCCATTTTCCTTCAATTTCTGCAAATAGGATAGCCCCTGTAGAGTTAGTTTCCTTTCATCAAAGTTAAATCTTTTTTTGAGAACTCATAGAAGTTGGCTTAAGCTCCTAGCGAACTTGCACCAGCTGATCAAGTGACAGCCTGCAGTAAGAGTTAGTACTTGTGCATACAACATCGTCTCTTCCAAGTTTGTTACGAATTACCGAGTTGATAAAAGTAAAGAATGAAGCCCCAGGAGTTGCAACATTATTGTTGCAATACTGGGGCCCACCATTATTTTTGGTGCCGTTTTCGGGGAAGCGACAAAGTATCTTGTGATTACTGCTTTCTTCTATTTTCTACTGCAACATTCTGCTAAGTAGTTTATTTCAGCAAAAGTAGATTAGCCCTTTCAATTCTGAATTTTCCATTTCAGCAAAAGTGTTGGACACCTAATCCTCAATGGGTTAGTGTGGAAGCCGAATCGACAAAAGGAGTCCAAGAGACCTTGGGATGTGAAACCCAATGGTCACATAATGTACTATAAATGTATATCTCTTGTTAATAAAAATTGTACTCTCCTGATTATCATTCATATTGTTCTTGCAGCCCATATGTGTTTAACATGGTATCAGAGCAGGCGTACTCATGCCCTGCATAATTTCTTTGAACCATTTGTTTTATGAAAGTGTTGGATTTGAGTTATGAGCCTTAACTTGGTCGATTCGTGTATGGGTCAATTTCTGTGTTAAGAGTTGAAATGATGAATTTGCTAGTATTTAATTTGCTGGTTTATAAGAGAAGAATTGTAATGTATGCTCTTCAAACGTTAGCAACAATTTGCTGTGTGTGCCTATGATAGGAATTTTGTAATTGAAGTATGTTTTGTCTTCTTGGATGATGAGCGATATTTGTATTAAAATATTGTAAGCTCTTCTTGTAAATGAGTATCGATTCATATCGACTTTGTTTGCACATGTTGAGGAAAGGCATTTGAAGCTGGTTGAATTGCATGAAATGGGCAATCACAATTAAACTAAATGACAGCGTTGCTGAGGTTAATAAATCAATTTTTGTGCAATCGAATTTCATAACAGGAAGACAGGATTTGTTGGGTCAATTTCTGTTTGTGAGCATTATGCAGTGAATTCACACTTGGAGTTGCTTGGTAAAGTCGAGTGTTGAAGAATTACATCTGACAAAGTCATGAATTAAAGCAATTTAATTTGTTTTAGCATTGATTAATCGATGTGCAGAGGTTGATCTAGACACAGAATGTGTCAGGATTCTGTCTACCCTGAATCGATGAAACAGTAATTGTTTAATGCAGATGTGCAGAGGGGAGTTTTCAAAAGTCAACTTGTGTTTCAGCTGAGATGTAGAAAACAGCCTTGGAGACGCGTTGGTGGTATCATGAGTATATTTGAAGGTTGCGCCGAAGGATGCAATTCTTGAAACTGTGCTGAGAACCATGGTGAATGCTTCCTAAAGTGAACGTTGTAATGGGAACATGACTGTGTTTGATAAAATGTTTCAGTGAGTGTTTTTTTATGGCCAATCATTGCAAAATTCATTGGAAGTCATTGAATTGGTAGCCTGAGATTGGTACATGCGTTGAAGTTTTTATATGGCATATAAAAATCGTTGAATGACATTTATTGAATAGCGTTGGCCATGCTGCATTATGTGCATTTAAACAATGATTCCTCTTTAATCCGCATCAATTAAACACTGATCATTAAATTGTGGTTAAACTTTGTCTCTGCACTCAAAAATCGTGAATCATGCTACCTTGAACTGTTTCTGGAATCTGTGTTGCTCATGGTTAGTGTAACCCCTGCATACGTGGGTTGAATGGTGTGTAACGCTGCCCATTGGTATTAGAACCATTTGATGAACGCCCAGAATGGTGCGTAACGCTGCCCATTGGTATCAGAACCGTTTGAATGGTGGGTTGAATGGTGCGTTACGCTGCCATTTGGTATCAGAACCGTTTGATGAATGCCTGGAAGAACCTTTTGCTGTCAGAATTGTTTGATGAACACCCAACTCCCACTGTTTGATGAACGCTTGGTATTTTCTACTGTTACGCTGCCCATTGGTATTTGTGGTTGATAGTAATGACAGGGATCGTTTTGTTGAAGCAAGAGACGAATTGCATAGGATAATGAATGAGGATGAGTTGTGAGATGCTGTTCTCCTCATATTTGCAAACAAGCAGGATCTTCCCAATGCAATGAATGCTGCTGAGATAACTGATAAGCTTGGCCTGCATTCTTTGCGTCAGCGTCATTGGTATATCCAGAGTACCTGTGCTACTTCTAGTGAAGGAATGTATGAAGGTTTGGATTGGCTTTCTAACAACATCGCAAACAAGGCATAATGTTGAAGCATCGTAATGACGCTATGAAGCCTTTGAGAATGGGCTGGTTTCCATGCCTTTTGAATATTGGTTGGATTAGGATACTTTCTGCTGTATAGTGGACGTGTTTCATGCTTCTCCTAGTAAATTGAAGTAGATAAATAGTTAAGGGGGGTTGAGGATCTATTCTTGTGGTGTACTGATCCTTAGTTTAGTTAATTTGTTTGAAATTTTGCATGTCTACAATTGTTACATAATCAACTATGAGTTCTTTCATGTGGCTATGGATTGCAACGTCAAAAGCAGAACCAGAACCAATCCAAAATAAACTTCGCATTTGCTCATCGTAAATTTTTATATTGAGGTAATCTTTCCAACCAGTTGAGCAAGAAGGTGTGTGAATCTTTAGCAGTTCATTTGTCTCCTGACTTGGATATATCTGAAGAAGTGTTGGTGTAGGTACTTCATATAATTATTTTATTAATTTCGATACTTGCATTCGAAAGGAAGATAATCCACAAGGGTATTGCCTTTTGATAGCCATCATTTCTGCTTTGAAAGTGATTATGCTGGGGTTTTTTGGGAATGACAGAGTTGAATGTTCATAAGAATTGGGGACTGTTTATATTATTTAAAGTTGCAGCAATTTGGCATTATTTAGGAGTTCAATGGAAATTGTTTCAAGCCAAGACTATCCTTTGTAGATCGAGTTGGTGTATTTTCTTAAAGGTTGTTCATATCAGAGATTGTTATTGAACTAGATTGAAGTTGTTGCCATGACAAGTTCCCTTGGATTCAAGGATGGTACAGGAAAATATCTTTTTGAGGCCTAAATTGCTTGTAGCTTTGTTGGAAGTTAAATTCTCAGGTGAATTGAAGAAAATTCATTTTTTGAATGAGGAGTCTGTTTTCCGGGTATCACCATTCTTTGTGTGTTGAATCTATTGCAAGCTGATTGATTTGAAGTTGTTGCCATAAGTTTATATAAAAGAGCAATTGGTGTCCATTTTTTCTCATTGTTTTACTATTTTTTGAGGTTAAAATGGCTCCAATGGTGCAATATTAGAGTTAGTGGACAATCTAATACTCTCTACTATGGATAATACAGTCAAAATCAACAAGGATTTTCTCACCGATATTCATAGTTGTTTACAAGATGTACATGAAAAGATTGACTTTTTACAACTTGAATCTCAGCTTCAACAAGAAGAATTAAAACAGAGGAATCATCATTCTGGACATGTTTCTTTTCAGAACATTAAGACTGCAACCCATTAGAAGCAAGTCAATAAAGCAGATTTAGTATCCAATAAAGCAGCAGTTGTACATGCAGATGTAGAAACTCAGTCTGCACTTCCCAAGCCCATCATCAGACCTTGGGAACAGCTTGTCCACAACAAGCACAGAACTGGTCTTCGATATGACAAGGACTTGTCCTTTCATATTCCAGACTACTCAAAGCCCATTCAGTTTCAGAGTGTTGGATTCATTCATGACAGTTCACCTGCTCCTCATGACAATTCACCTCCAGCTGTTACAGATTCTACTCCTCTTGCAACGCAACAACAACAACAACAGATTGTGAAATGCCAACACTGTGACCGAGTTGGCCATTTGAAAGATCACTGTTTTGATCTTCATCCATGTAAGCATTGTCATAAAACTAGTCATTCTTC
>APFE030826008.1:15490-70505 GCA_000404065.3 Pinus taeda | reverse complement strand
GGAAGCCGAATGGACAAAAGGAGTCCAAGAGACCTTGGGATGTGAAACCCAACGGTCACATAATGTACTATAAATGTATATCTCTCGTTAATAAAAATTGTACTCTCCTGATTATCTTTCATATTGTTATTGCTGCCCATGTGTGTTTAACAAAAAGTAGATTATCCCTTTCAATTCTGCAATTTCCATTTCAGCAAAAGTAGATTAGCCCTTTCAATTCTGCAATTTCCATTTCAACAAAAGTAGATTAGTCACTTCCTACTTTCATTTCAATTCTACGATTTCATTTCAGCAAGCGTAGATTAGGCATTTCCTGCTCTCATTTCAATTCTACAATTTTATTTCAGCAAGCATAGATTAGGCATTTCCTGCTTTCATTTCAATTCTGCAATTTCCATTCCAACAAAGTAGATTAGTCATTTTCATTTCAATTCTTCAATTTCATTTCAACAAGATTCATTTTAGTTAGTTGCAATTTGTTTTTCAATCCATTTTAGTTTTGTAGGTACAAGCAGAAAAAAAATAAAAATAAATAAATAAATCACCCAAAAAGAGATTTCCTTTCATGCCTCGTAGGAGTAGAGATAAGTCAAAAAAATGTTTGCCCAACACCCCCACTGCTTCACACAGCCAACCTTCTCTCTTCTTCGGTAGCTGCAATCAAGAAACACCCTTAGGTAACAGCTAGACATATTTGAATAACCTATAGGGGAAGAAGAAGAAGAAGAAACCCATTCCTTTGGAGCCAATGGCTAAAAACAGAAATGTTGGGAGCAGTACCTTGTCTTCCAACTCAACTCTTAGAAGTGAATTTGAGAATCGGCTAGAAGATTTCAAGAGCGAGATGAGGCATATTCTTGCCATGCATATCAAAAGAAAACAAGAGGAAGCAAAGAGGGCTTTGGCCATTTTTTTCCCTAGATACACCAGGAGGAATCCTAGGAATGAATGCCCATTGAAATCTATAGAGGTTTGTTCAATTTGTGAAAAAAATCATTCCATAGACAAGTGCCCATCCTTGCCCAGACTTAAAGCTATGTACCAAGGGGCTGAAGTAGTCACTGAACAGACCTATTACATAAACCAAAGGAGGCCGCATGGACCTAGACCATATAAGTAAGGGATGCAAGGGATGTCTCAGGCATACTACAACCCCAACCAAGTCACTTCTATACCTTCTTGGGGCCCCCCTGCTCATCCTTCCTGGTCCACGCCTCCTCTTTGGTCCTTCACATCTCCATATTATGCCCAACCAGCTACTCATCCATTTCACCCCATGCTCAGCCACAAGCTCAGTGGAATGCACCTCATCAGGAGTGGAGGCCCCAATACAACTCTCCTCCCGCTCTTTTGCCTCCACCACCTGCTCAACCACAACCATTGCCTCCTGCTCCACCAAGGCAACCCCAAATGCCTGCTCAACTAAACCCGAACCCGAATAACAGGTAGGCCGAGCAAGTATATAGTGGGGAAACACCATTTCCAAACCTGCACATTGTAGTAGCTCAACCCAATTGCGAAGCTGAGGTACAACACTTCCAAACAACTCCTCTTGAGCTTAATGATATTCACCATAGCTCAAGAAGAGCATTGCAAAAAAGAGATTATATTGATATCATTGAAGGACTACCTCCAGTAGAAGAAGATGCTAAAGAGAAGATCAAAGAACCATGGGTTGCACTTGCTGAAGGGAAGACATCAAAATCAGAGATCGAGAGAGCTCCCTCATGGTTACGATCAAATCCTCCATGTATTCAAGAGAAAAATCAGCAAAAAGAGGAAGATGTGAAGGTCATGATAGAAAAAGACATGAGGAATGATCTAGATCAGCAAAAGGACCAAGGACATCACAACTATATTCAAATATGGTTCCAAACAGTCACTAAGTTGCAGCATCACTCTCTTCCTCAACTATGCTTGATCCCTTTGGAGTCAAATCATTTGGTCTCTGAAATCCAAATACCTATCAAAGCATGCATTTCAAGCCTCCACATCATTTTGTCTATCATCTCGATGTGCACATGGCTCCATTGGAACTATTCTTATACTTTAAAATGATTTTGTTTTTCAAATAGGGTAGGGTAGAGAAAAAAAAAAAGAAAAAAAAGTGAAAAATGAGAAAAAACAATAAAAATCTAAGGTGAAAACTGCCTCGGAGGCGCCTCAGATTGACTCATTGATTGAAAACCTCCATGAGGTAGTCAATGGGTTGGAAAGAAGAGAAAAGAAAAAGAAAATAAGATCCCTAGGTGAAAACCTCCCTTCGAGGCGCCTAGGGCAGATAATTAGGGTGAAAACCTCCTTGAGGTGCCCTAGTTGTTTTAAAAAAAAAAGAGAGAAAAAGAAACAGAGAAATGAATTTCCAGTTGTGTTGCAGGTTTGCAAGAGAACTTCAGGAAGTAGCAGCAGGTGCCAAGGAAGCTCTGAAACCAATAACAACACCTATCCTACCTTCCCTCACCTTTCTCCATCATTCCTGACATTCTTTCCACCTCACTGTGCTTCTTTTCTTAAAACTGTGTTTTCTAGAGGAGGCTCCTGTAGAAATTACAGAGAGCTAGAAAAGGATTTTAAAAGTAGTTTGAGGAATGGGGAAGCTTCATAAAGGGTTTATAAATCCTTCTGTTGTCTTCAAACCTCTCTTCCATCATCTCCAAGCTTGCATCAGACCCCAAGCTCATTTTTCTTACTGTCCAAAAACTGCAGGATGCTTTGATACAAAAATGCATAGAGCATAAATTTGTTTTTTTCCTAACTTGAAAATTGTGCATCCATTTAAAAATTTGTTTCAAGGGGAATTGCATAGTGATGATTGCAACATGCCCCAACAATTTCAGCCAATTCCAGTGCAGGGTTTCCAAGAAATCAGCCTTCATCACCTTCAGCCATTTTTGCATTTTCTCCATATCCGTGCATCCATTTGAAACCCTGTTTCATGGGGAGATGCATATGGGTGATAGTAACATGCCCAAGAAATTTCAGCTAATTCCAGTGCATGGTTTCCAAGAATTGACCTACATCACCTTCAGCCATTTTCAGTTTTTCTCGAAATCCATGCATCCATTGACCACAATTTTTCTATGGGAGGTGCATAAAGATGATAAAAACATGCTCAAAAAAGTTTAGGTCAATCTAGTCTACCGTTTGGGAGATATGGATAAAACATGTGACTGTCCCATTAAAATCTAGCATCTGCAGCATGAGCATACAAATCTGAAGGTTGAAGCAAACTCCTGTAGCTTAGATCCAGCCAGAGGATGGCTGCATAAGAAAAACAGTGACACATGAGACAACAACAAAGCATAGCATCTGATACACTTAAAAATTAAGCTCCAGAAGTAGAATCAGTCAGCCACAGATGTGTAGAACGCGCAAGGAGTAGGATCCTGATTGAAGATCACCTGTACAAGGAAGTTGAGCCACCAATCCAAAAGCCATGGGCACCAACAACAGAAATCCATGGATAGAACGCCAAATCCTAAGCATGTAGCAACACAGCAACATGCAATTCCTGACTAACAGGTAAGTGACTAAAATCGTTCCTCTGTTGCATGGGTATAGTTTAAAAACTACATTGGACAAATGAGATGGTTGCGATTAAACTAGATCAATGGCCAGCTAACTGGCCACCCTTGTCCAGTTCAAACAACGCTCAGCTAGAGTTCACACTACACGTGTGTCCAGTCAACTCATGAAAATTTGAAAACAAGTAGTGGTGGTTGTTTAAACTCCAACGCAATTGATGGGAAGTGATTGTGGACAGAAAGCATAAGGTTTCATGATGACACTGCAATAGGGACCAACAGTCCAAATAATACCAATGCACATTTTTTCCAGCCCACCAACAGTAGAAATATTTCAAAGAAAACATACGTATGCCTCCTTGAAACTCTACCACCTTTTCTTTTATTTCATTCTCGTTCACTTAGCTGCAGTAAGCTCTATACCACCACCATAACCTCGAAATCATCATCTACTATCATTTTCAACAATTTTTCTGTTATCGGCATTCTACAGGAAGTTGTAACAGTTCTACAGGAGGACCAATGAGCAGCCTTGCAGAAGAAAAAATGGGATTCTCATCCAAATTTGGGCTTGAAGAGGTATGCTCGGTGTAAACCCACTTTGCATTTTCATATATACAAGGGGTGATGTGGTTGTAAGATAGAATGGAGCCTGAAAAGGGAAAGGAATTGCATTCAAAGAATTCTGCCTACTTCTTAAGAAAAACACAGTTTTCATCTATTCTCTGTTTCTGAAGTATTGTCTCTTCTTCACCCTGGTTTTCACATATACAAGGAGTGATGCAATTTTAAGGAAGGATTAAGCCTGAAAAAGAGAGGAATTGCATTCAAAAGTCTGCCTGTTTCTTGAGAAAACACAATTTTCATATGTTTCCTGTTTCTGCAAAAGAAGTGTTGTCTCCTTCTCCACCTTGGATACTCACATATACAGTGAATGATGCAATTTTTTGGGAAGAATTAAGCTTGAAGAGAAGAGTAATTGCATTAAAAAAAAAAGTTTGCTTGTTTCTTGAAGAAAAACACAGTTTTTTCTCTGTTTCCTGGTTTTTGAAAATTGTTGTCTCCCTCTTCACCTGAGATATTCCAAAAGAGGAACCCCACACATAATATGAGGAGGAAATAGAAAAAGAGGAAAAGACCAAAACAGAGAAAGAAGAACTTGAAATAGAAAAAGAGGAAAAGACCAAAATAGAGAAAGAAGAACTTGAAACAGAGGAGGAAATCAAAATAGAAGATGAGAAGGAAGAACCTAAAACAGAGGAGGAAATCAAAATAGAAGATGAGAAGAAAAAGACTAAACCAGAGAAGAAAAAGAAGAAAGTAGAGAAGTCAGAAACTAAACAAGATGAGAAGAAAACCAAAACAGAGCTTGAGGAAGCAAAGCTAACAGAGGCAGAGGAAACAAAAGAAGAGGAAAAAGAGGAAGAAGAAAGACAATAGTGGGAGGAGGTGGATAGAAAGGCAAGATTCCATGATAAAGAGGAGAATATCACATCAGAAGCATGGGATGTCAGGGAATCCATCAGAGCCATCAAGGATGAAGAGATATATTAGTTGCTGAGAGGATGAGCAACACCTTTAGTAGGGGTGTAATGATGACCCCAGAAATGGGTAGTTATATGGGCTCATTTTGCCTCTTAATTCGACTTAATCCACTATTCTCATTATTTTATTGCATGTTTTTGGTTATATTTATGCTAATAGAGTGAATTTGGTTAGTCATTATGCCAAAAAGTCTAATGTGTGCTTTATGCAAATTTTTGGTCAATTTTGAGACAAAATCAAAGGTTTAATGTGCATTTGGCAGCCAAATTTGAGGAAAAATAAGGGAGAGGATTTGTAGGAGGGTGTCCCCTTCATTTATGAACCCTTACCTCGAATTTTCCATCAGAAACTCGGAGCACAAAGGTCCACTTTCCAAGGGGCAGCCGAGCAAGTAAAGAAAGACTGTTGTTTATCTCCAATTCTGGGAAGCTGAGCTCCTTGATTTTAGGAGGGCTGTTGGGGGACTCCGTTTGCATAAATAGGGGGGCTTAGGGCCTCAGTTTTTTTAGTTGGATTCTATCTAGTTGTTAGTATATTTTTGCACTCTCGTGCGGCATTCTGTTCAGCTCATTTTTGAGTTCTTTTTTAGAACAGTTTGTGTGATGTAACTGCTATTTTTGATAAATGAAGTTGAAATAGTTTTTGAGCCAACACTGATATATTTTAGAGGGCTGAAGCTCTCGGGTTAGGGCTCAACCCAAGCTGACCAACACCTCCTTTGTGTATTTATATGTTTTTTTCTTCCATTCATGAGATAATTTCTGTTGCTTAGGTTCATCTTACTTTGTTAAATTAGGTTGCTTTTGATGATTAGAATAGTTATTTTTGTATCAGTTGTGCAAGTAGGTTGCTACATTGAAAAAATAAGATTCAAAAAGGCCACAACAGGCCTTGATCTCCTTTCTCCCTTCCTGGGACTATGATTTGAGGTCAAGGCACTACCGCTGCCACCAAAAACACAGTTTTTTCTCTTCCATGCAACTGCTAGTGTGATAACTTGAGTTGGAAAAGTTGATATTAGTTCAGATTCACTTGCTTAGATCATTTCTTATTCATTTACCATAGTTCTCTCACATGCTTTTCTATTCATAGGTTACTGATCAACATTTTCTATTTGTAGGTCAGAAATTAGGTCAAGCTAGACAAAACTCTGTTTTTGGTTCTTTCTATGGTTAGTTTTGCTAAGTGAATGTGCAGATCTCTTGTAGGACATCTCAGCTCGCCATCTCTCCATTAAATAGCTAGCACCAACTCACTTCTCCTAGATTTACCCACTCATTCCCCACATTTCGCCAATCTGCCCTAATTTCTGCGTTTTCTCACAAAGTTGCTTTCTTGCCCTTTGAACAAATCCAACCATCTCCTTCGTTCCTGATCTTACTTGACAAGTTATAGACCCATAAAAACCTTCATCCAGCCTTCATTTCCCTTTTCCCATCATTTTTTCCACATTCCAACCTCCAAAAACCACTTTCGGCCTCCTCCTATAGATCCTCCTGTAGATAAGAATTTCTTGTGAGTGATTTTTTGAAGACTGATCGCAATGGAAGTCTTCAAAAGGGTACTAGGGGATTCCTAGGACCTCTCCACACCTTCCTCACCTTCTGCAAAATCCAACTCCATCTTCCTTTGCCACCAACCCTCTGCACAGTCACAACCAGTCAAATCACACGCATAATAATTCCACATAAAAATACTCAAAAGTACGAAAAGATGATTTCTTCTCATTTCTCTTCAGAAGTAGCTTGAGTAAATGAAATTTACCTTTTCAGTAGTCAATGGCACCCATTTCATAGTTTCCATCTCTTTTTTTTGTAATAGTAGGGTTAGTGGGTAAACTAGGGTTTGCTAGGGTTTGCATTTCATTTATGTTTTCATTCAATTTCTACAAGTAGGATAGCCCCTGTAGAGTTAGTTTCCTTTGATCAAATTTAAAGCTTCTTCTGAGAACTCATAGAATTTGGCTTAATATCCTAACAAACTGGCGCCAACTGATCAAGTGACAGCTTGCAGTAAGAGCTAGTACTTGTGCATATAACACCGTTGCTTCCACGTTTGTTACGAACTACAGAGTTGATAAAAGTAAAGAAGGAAGCCCCAGGAGTTGTAGCATTATTGCTGCAATACTGGAGCCCACCAACCCATATTATTATCAAAATTTTGAGAAAGCATTTTCAAGAGTTCATCAATATGTTGATTGTATTAGGAAGACTGGTGCAGGCTAGATAAGACTTAGATTCAAGTTCCATTTTGTTTGGTTACCCACATATTAGTATCAAAATCCATATAGTATTACCGATAAACTTTAGGAGGAAGACTTGGTTATTTATTGAGGATATAAGGTCAGAGGTGAAGACATGGCAGGAACTCACAACCTCACACAACTTCATTCTCAGCATGCCAGGCATTAGTGACATGAGTCTGCATGAGGACAAGCAAAATCTTAAGTTGGGGGGAGATGTTGGGTCACAAAATTGCCATCTTTTTCCTACTTATTTTCCTATTTATTTTTTCCATTTTTAACCAACAAGACCATATCTTAATACTATAATAACCCTTATTCACCTAAGTATGTCCTTTCATTTGTCAATTTCTTAGTCCAATTCTACTTATAATTTGATGTTATAGCTATTTTATTAGACTTCTTTTTATCATAAAACTAATTAATGGGTTATTTCAGGTTTGGATGGTTTGTCGAAGCTTGTTGTTACAATATTAAATTTTTGTTCATTTATCGATTTTGATTAATTAAGGTTTTGGGAGCTATTGTTGTTACATAGATAATTGCTTAAGCATGTGTTGCCTTTCCTAATCAGACTAGATCTAGGAGCACATCAAATTCAAAAGATATTTGTGGAGCATCTCGTTCATTTGTTTGAGATATTTTTTAACTCTATTTGTAATTGAAGGAAACCATTATAGTTTTATCCCTCCCATGGAAATCGTTGTGTAATTGTTAATATAGTGTTTTATTTTAAGATCACAAGAGAATCGAAAGATTCTCGTGATGATCTTATCATTGTAATTAAGATCTATAAAAGAGAATATTGTTTGATAGTGAGGGCTAGAGCGAAGAATTGGAGAATATGTTTGGAAAAGGGAAACACAAAAGCTTTGTAATCTTGATACTTTTATTAATGAAAATCTAAACTTTGTGCTATAATAATTTCCTCTGAGTAGTCTGTGTTTTTTTTAGTGCATCATCCCCTGCTGAGGAGGAAATACCCTCCTTAGAAGGGATCGCTGATTAGTTAGAGTGGAATACTTAACTGCATAAATATTACTTAGTTATGAGATTTTTGTTACTGCTACTTTTACAGTTAATATTATGTGTAATTTAATTAATTGGAGTAAGCTTTGGATGGTGTGATAGCTTAAGTCATGGACCGGTCCCTCAGTTTAGTGTGGCAGTGAATTACTTGCTTTGTTGTTAAAGTTTAGATTTCACTTCCTTTTATGTGTACAGTTTGAATGAGTGATAGTTTTTAGGAGCATTGCGAGAGTCGTTGAATGAAAGATTGTATAAATATTTCTCAGTTATGTGATTCTTGTTATTTCTTCTGTTACATTTAATTTTGTGTGTAATTTAATTAATTGCAGTAAGATTTGGATGGTGTGAAAACTTATGTCCTAGATTGGTCCCTACGTTTAGTGTGGCATTGAATTATTTTCTTCATTGTTACAGTTTGCATTTCACTTCTTTTTATGTGTGCAAATTGAATGAGCGATGGTTTTCATGAGTGCTGTGAGAGTGGTTGAATGACAGATTACATAAATATTTCTCAGTTTTGTGATTGTTGTTTCTGCTATTGTTATAGTTAATTTTGTGTGTGATTGAATTAATTACAATAAGATTTGGATGGTGTGACAAATTAAGTCCTTGCTTAGTCCCAGTGTTTAGTGTGGTAGTGAATTATTTTCTTTGTTGTTATAGTTTCGATTACACTTCCTTTTATGTGTGTAAATTGAATGAGTGATGGTTTCAAGAGTGTTGTGAGAGTGGTTGAATGATAGATTACATAAATATTTCTTAGTTATGTGATCATTGTTATTGTTATTGTTATAATTATTTTTGTGTGTAATTTAATTAATTGTAGTTAGCTTTGGATGGTGTGACAACTTAAGTCCCGAACTAGTCCCTCATCTTAGTGTGGCAATGAATTATTTTCTTTGTTTTTACAGTTTGGATTGCACTTCCTTTTATGTGTGTAGATTGAATGAGTGATGGTTTTCAAGAGTGCTATGAAAGTGGTTGAATGAAAGAGTAGCTTATTTTGCAGTATTGATTCGCATTGAATCTTTGTGGAGTGTGTAATAGCTTTGTTGATTTCTCAAAGTGTGTGTGCAATGGCTTCGGTTTGAGATTATTTTATATTAGTCATCATCTACCTTAGGATAGACTTTGCATGACAATATTTTAAAAATTAAATCCTATTTGGATCGATAATTAAATGTAAGAGTAGGTTGACCAACATTAAAATGAAAAGAATTTAAAATTAATGAACTTAATAATTTTTCTTATTCAAATCATTGCGAGATACATGCATTAATATTTTATTAAATTTTATGTCTTCACGAACATATGTTGATACAAAATGAATGGAAGAAGCATTCAAGTAATCCTAAATTTTCTGCCAACCATTCGTACCATATCTTGAACACTTTAATGATATTACAATAGGTATTTTCTATTGACACAAAGAATATTGAAGCATTTCAAAGTTTAGGCCATAAGAATCATCATTTTTAAAACATGGATTACAAATAATTCTTAAAATTTAGAAGTATTGGTCATTAACATCATTTTCTACAACAATGTCATCCAATGTAGTATTGTCAATGTTCCTATCATCTTTCAAGTAATATTATCATCATCCTCATCTTGACTTGAATAACCTTCATCATCATTGCAATATGACTGTAGACTATCCATATTCTTACCAGATGTATTTGGATCATCATTTTCTATACCATCCATATGTTGTCTCCCATAATAAAATCTAACTCTATATTGTCTTCTTCTTGTGCCTGAACATAATCACCTTCAACATTATCATGGATATCAATTTCTTCAATGTTATCTAATCCCTCTCTCTCATTTTGTTGGCCATAATTGTTTTGCTCAACATCCACTAATGCATCATCAAATCCATGCCTTAATCTTGGATCATAATGTATGAAAAAATATCCATTTCAGGTCTAGAATATCTTCATATAAAATACCTACACATGAATTAGTACATACATATATTATACCTATGTTATAACAATTTTCTTTATTAATAAGCACGTGTATATATTCGCAATAAACGATGTATTAATAGATTATTAATCACTACCACTTCTTCTTTGAGTTAAAGAAATACCTGCTCACAATGAATTGGTAGAACATAAGGCTCATTATCCTTCGGTATGAACTTTGAGGAATCTACAGAAAACAATAGACTATGGGTATCATGTCTTCGCGTCCTCTCAAATGCTTCATACCATCTACACTTGAAAACACAACATTTAAAAGGGAGGTAATCCAACTAAATAATTTCTTGTATTTTCCCAACATATTGTAGATTCCATTCAATAATATTCTTATCTTTTGAGCTTTATCTATTGTATTTCTTGAATTCAACCATCATCTGTTTACATCTACACATTCACATGATAATTTCGACTATATACCCACATTGATGGATATTCCCTTGCCTATGAAAGACCATTTATTCTGGTTAAAACAAATATAATGATGAATAGTAAGATAATTAAGAGTGTCAAAACAATAAGGAAAGAACATTTTGTAAAATTCCAACTGTAACTTCCTTTCACATCCTCTAGAAATGTTGATTTCATATTCTATTATGGTTGAATCTATACTTTCATATTCTATTTGATTTTGAATTTTTTTAATAACCCATTCTAGTGTGCAACCTTTGCCCCATTCCCCTTGCAGATCAATAGGAAATGGGGTATTCCTTGGGTTTGATCTCTTAAATTGTCTCCTTACTTCTAACACTTCTTCTCTCTTTTTATCAAACAAATCAATCCATTTGTTCATAAATTCCATGTGGTACATAATGAACTTGTTGAGTATAGCACTTTCATCTACACCTATTGCATGTCAACATGTTCATTCAAACTCCAAAGGAAATGTTAATTTGACAAATAAATTATAGAGTAAATTAATGATTGCAATAAAAACAACCACAATGACAATGAGTTTACTTACTAATTTCTACTTGAACACTATTAGATTGTATTTTTTCTCCATTAATAATATCTAATGCTTGTTCTTAATCCCAGAAGTGTGGCCCATATTTGAAACACTTATGAAGGAATTCACATAGGAAGAAAATTTCTTCATTCAATACACACTTTTCAACCATGCAACCCTTTGGATGTGCCTTTTGTCGGACATATCTTTTTAGATTTTTCATATACCTCTAAAAGAAAAACATCCACCTCATTGATACAACACCCGCCAATTCAATGTCATCAAATAGGTGTATAAGTAAATGGACTTGTACATCCAAGAAACTTGTAGGGAGCTCCTTTCAAATACACATACAATTTCTGCAATTTCCTTCTGCCATTTTGGCACTTCACATTTGTGGATCTCCTTGGATGTCTCCCACGTAATGTAAGAATAGGAATTACTATGAACTTGTAGGAAAAAATTATAATGTAATAAAATATATCTATGTCTCTCACACATGAAAATTCCATACCACATACCTTGCAAATGCTGACAATTCACTTATGGCATTCCTCAAGTCAAAGGGAACATATGAACCCACCCTAATTTCCAATGACATGATATAATATCAAACAAATTTATCAAAGGTCATCATTAGTATTTTTGTCACACAATAGAATATCATAATATATTTAGTACCTAATAAATTTTACCAATAAATGTTAACTGATGGTATATAATACCTTCATAAAATTATGAAAATCATGTGTTTTAAATCCTATGATATGTCCATCAAAAGTAAAATATTTATTTAATGATGACCCATAGCTAGTAGGTTTCCTTATTGAACATATGAAAATTTTTAGTTGGTTTAGCTCTTTATTTTTCAAATCGATGGAGCTTCTACATATTCTTCATTTTCCATGTTTGTCCATAAATGTTTTCTATCAAATTTGGTACGCGAAAGAGAAATATATCTCCTCAAAGACAAGGTGTCCTTCTCTTTGCCCGCTACATGTCAAAAAATTGATCCTGGGACATTTTTGAAGATGTCCATAGGATCTAATAGGTGAGATATAAATAGATCATTCCAGTATGGGAGCTCATATAATATGGATTTCCTTTTCATCCCTTCTGGAATCTTCATTACAACTTGTTCTGGTTCTTCAATAGAATCACCGCCATCAAAAAAATCTTGCCAATATTGCAATTAAGCATCTTCATACTTCTTAAGCCAATCAGTTGGAACCATAATCATGGCAGGGAATATATTTTCAAATTTTCCATCAAATTGATTTGATGGCAATTTCTAAAACTATGATCTGGTGGTAGAAAAACCTTGTTGTTGGCATAAATAAATTTATGAAGATCTTTAGAGTATTTCCTTTGAAATTGTTCTACACATCTTGGACATGAAAATATCCCCTTTGTTTGAAGCCCTTCAATTCAATAAGTAAGGTTAATAACATTGAAATAATAGTATAAAACTAAATATGAAAGTTGAGCGTAAATATGTAAAAAAAATTATCTTACTGAAAAAAAACCAAGCCTTGGGAAATAATGAATAGTCCAACATAGCACACCATACAACATGAAGAACTTATTTGATGAAGGAAGTGTTATGTCATACATTCTTATGCCTTTCCATAGTAGTTGCATCTCATCAATAAAAAGAGCAAGATAAACATCCATATTTTTAACTTAATGTTTTCCTAGAACAATGAGATTCAACATAAGGTGCTCCTTTCTAACACTCATCCATGGAGGAATATTATATACTATCAATATGACTGAAAAACACTATAATTTGAGCTCATGAAATAGAATGTGCACACTTCATCAATTGCAAGACCAAACCTGATACTACGGGGCTCGTCTTTGAATTTGCTTGGCCATTTTTCCTCTATGGGTTTTAATGCTTTGGAGTCAGTCAGAATTCACATGAATCCATCTGTAACATGTTGGGACAATGTCCCCTGGGTCAGTTTTGGGGTTAAGATAACCCAATTTTTGGTACATTTTGTATAAATAATGTAAATTCTCCGTGATTTGTGGATGCAGAGCACGTAGATGGCTAGGAGTCAAAGGGATTTAGCCCCTTGTTTTATGTAAAGTTTGAATTGGCTTTGAGATTCACCCATGGTTCGCAAACCATGGCATTATATGAAAAAGGCTATAAATAGGCATGTCTTAGGGAATCTAAGACATAATTAAGAGTAGAATGGGTGAAAAGTCATAGTGAAGAGAAGTGGGTAAGGTAGAAGAAAGGCTCTGCATCTGAGTGCGTAGAGGCCTAGATCGAGTCCGTAGTTGAGTGTGCGGACCCTTGTAGCTGAGTGTGCAGGGCACATTTGAGTCTTTAATCCTCAATTGAAGATCAATAAAGACTATTTCCAAAGAATTCTTTCATCTTTCTGTTTATCTCTGTTAATGCTATATGTTGTCGATGAATGATGTGTTTTATGAAATATTGATTGAATGTTGCGCGACTCCCTTCAATAAGTATTAATGATGTACGCAAGGAATGTTTACGTATTTTCGTAAAGAATCTGATGCATTCTCTGATGTTTACTAATAACTTAAGTAGATTCGTGTGAACACTAATTTAGGGTTCTTCTCTCATGCACGTAACTGGATAAATTTACTGTTAAGGGTCCATAAAGAATAATCGAAGACAACATGAAGGTTTGAAGACTGTTTTAATAGAGTTACAGTAGCATGCCCTAAGAGTATATCGATCTGCGTGAAGGCAGTTCTGAATAACTAAAAGACATCATGCTAGTCTCTAGATGTAGAAACTGAGTCTTGCATCCCCCCATATTGGTTCGGGTGAGATTGCAACTTGCACTACGTAGGTTGTTTCCGAAAGGGCCAGTGGTGTATCAATTTGTTGGTTGGCACAACTAACTCTGAACCTGGGTCAGGACCCCCCTAAGCCAACAAACAAATCATGTTGGGATGGGGTCCCTTAGGTTAGTTTTGGGGTTAAGATAACCCAATTTTTGGTACATTTTGTGTAAATAATTTAAAGTCTCCATAATTTGTGCATACAGGGCGCATAGATGGCTAGGAGTCAAAGGGGTTTAGCCCCTTGTTTTATGTAAAGTTTGATTCAATTTTGAGATTCACCCATGGTCCGGTGACCATCGCATTGTATGAAAAAGGTTATAAATAAGTGTGTCTTAGGGAATCTAAGGCATAATTAAGAGTAGAATGGGTGAAAAGTGATAGCGAAGAGAAGTGGGTAAGTTAGAAGAAAGGCTCTGCAGCTGAGTGCGTAGAGGCCTAGGTAGAGTCCGCAGCTGAGTGTGAGGACCCCTGCAAGTGAGTGTGTAGGGAAATTTTAAGTCGCTAATCCTACATTGAAGATCAATAAAGACTATTTCCGAAGAATTCTCGCATGTTTCTGTTTATATATGTTAATGCTATATGTTGTCGATGAATGATGTGTTTTACGAAATATTGATTGAATGTTGTACGACTCTCTTGAATAAGTACTAATGATGTACATAATGCATGTTTATGTATTTTCATGAAGACTCTGATGCATTCTCTAATGTTTACTAGTAACTTAAGTAGATCTGTGAGAGCACTAATTTAGGGTTGTTCTCTCATGTGATTAAGTGGATAAATTGATTGTTAAAGCTCTGTAAAGACTAATTGTAGACCTTCGCAAAGGTCTAAAGTTTTTTTTAACATAGTTATAGTAGCATGCCCTAAGGGTTTATCGATCTCCATGAAGGCAGATCTGAAGAGCTAAAAGACATCAGACTAGCCTCTTGATGCAAAAATGTGGTTCTTGCATCCCCCCGTATTGCTTCGGGTGAGACTACATCCTATGATATGTAGGTTTTTGCCAAAAGGGCCAGTAGTGTAGAGATTTATTGGTTGGTGCAACTAACTCTGAACTTGGGTCAAGACCCCCTAAGCCAACAAATGGTTCTATTTTCGGGACCGAGGTCTGCTTGAAAGAGATGTGTGATGTCACACCATTAGAATCCGACCAAGAAATAAATTGAGAAGTGGTTGGATTGGAAGATTCATGAGTTTGCGGTGCAAGAAAATAGGAATCCGTGCCTGCCAAAAGAAGAGTGGTTGAACAGGTATATATATACCGAGATACACAAGATCTTCTTCTGCACCTTCCCCATTGAACTATATGAGTGGTTGGCTAAATTGACAGACAACCAAGGAAGGTGGAAGCTTGATAATCCGATAGTGTGGACTCCAGAATTAGTGTGACGGTTAGAAGCCTCTGAAAGCAAGATTGCGTGGGCTATCGATCACTGGCTCGATCTAATTATAGGAGGATTTGTTACAGAATTTACAGTTGATACCTCACTGAGATACAACGAAGTAGAGTGGAGATTTTTCAAAGGACTGTGACATAAGTATTTAAGATCTTTGAATACTTGGATTAAATTGTTGTTATGTGAAAAATGGGTGATGCCATTACCTTGATGTTCGGAGCTACACGAAGTGGATGACTTCTTAGAAGCTGTGAAGGATCGAGACGAGAGTATAGTCTATTGATTGGACCTTCTTTAAGTGACGACGAAGGGGTGGAATGGACTCTGCCATGAAGCATTTTTTAGCTAATAACTCAGGGGATTACTCGAGTAAATCATCCTCCCACTCTGCCACCACCTCCACCCTCCACTGCATACACCTTTGCCCACACCTCCACCTCCACCACCGCCATTCAACATGGCGAACATGATGAAGATGTCAATTTTCAAAGGTATAGGGAGTGAAGATACATAGCAGTTCTGTATTGTTGCGAATGATGTATGGAAAACACAACAGATTAAAGATGAAAATATAAAGAAGTCACAGTTGGTTAGCACTTTGCAGGATCATGCGTTAACTTGGTATATTAAGTATTGTTCTAATAATCCTCTAGCATCGCTAGCAGAAACTAAAGCGACTTTAAACAAGGAGTTTAGTAAGCCTAAGTTTGACTCACAGTCAGTAATTGGATTCAAAGAAATCATGATGAGGTTTGATGAGACGCCTTGGAAATTAGATCAAAGGTTGAAGTGTCAGATTAGAGAAGCTAACATGCAGCTCATAGATAGTAAACATCGCGAATGGTTTATAGCTTCACTTCTGCCCTACCTGAGAATTTATTTTTCACAATAAAAGATAGGAAAGGAGGCAGAAGCCTTAGAAATCATGATGAGGTTACATGCATCACCCATTCATGATGCCACCTTGGGGGTAGAGTAGATCTACTCCCAGTTACAGAGCCTGCATTTAGACTTACAAAGTTTGAAGAAAAATAAGGAGACTAAACCAGAAGTGCAAGCAGAAGTGTGGTGTTTGAAGTGCAAGGGCCAAGGGCACTGCAAAGATCACTACGCAGTGTACGTGAATTATATCATTGGAGGGGGACCAATTCCCTTGAAGCCAGAAGCCTTAGCAGGACCGAGCATGGGCGCTGAGCTATGGTGTGCTATTTGTCAAGTTGTTGGACAACATGCGACGGATACATCTAGACACCTCAACAGTTGTTTTGTAACTTTTTCAAATCAGTGGGCCATGATGAGCAGGACTGTCGTAGCTGTGAGTTGATGATGGAAAGAACACCAACATTCGAGATGCAAGCAAAAACTAGGCCTCCAGGTAAGGGCGCTGGAGGAATGCTTAGAGGTTATCAGGGATGAGGACGGGGTTGAGGAGGAGGACCTAGTAGAGGTTGGGGTCAGATTATCTGTTTTAACTATGAAAAACCAGGGCACTATGCGCGAGAATGCTAGAATGAGACATGCCCATCATGTCAATACTGCAGCCAATTTGACCATACTATAGAAGAGTACTGAGTGCTAATGGTTAAAATGCAAGAGAAGAAAGCGCAACCTCAGCAGCCTACGTAGAACTTACAGATGATTAGAGTTTAGCCCCTCGAAGAGGATCAAAGCATGAATATAGTGTTGAGAAGTGGAATAACAACTAGCAATGACAAGTGTAAACAACCTAAAGAGGATGGATGGGTCTGCAAGGCCCTAGAGAAGGAAGTTGGTTTTGATCTAAAGCACGCTAAGGAAAATTTTATGGAAGCCAAGAAGAGCATCGTTGAGGCCTTCACCTCAGGAAACTAGATTAAGGTGCAAGAAACTAGCACACCTGCAGAGGTTGATCCCTCTGTCCTCACTACGTTTTTGGAAACCTGCATAAAACTACTACGCGATAGAAAAGCTGTGGAATGCCTGCAAGAGTTAATAAACAAATGCACCAACAAAGAGAAGGTATCTAATGGACACCGGGTGGTTAGAAAAATTGGAAAACATAAGGCATAAACAGTCCGAGAGATGAGGCTCACTGCACAGATAGGTGATTATGAGATGGACCAGGTCATATTGGATCTAGGATCTGATGCAAATGTACTAGAAAAACAAAAATGGGAGATAATGGGGAGGCTTGTGCTATAGTGGTCTTTGATTTAGCTCAGAATGGCAAACCAACATAAAATCATCCCCATGGGATGATTATATGGAGTAACAGTTTATATAGAAGGTGCGAGCACAATGGCCGACTTTGAGGTGATAAAAATCATAGATGATAGTAATCATAGTCCACGCTCCTAGGAATTGATTGGGCCATTGATATGAATGGGGTCATCAATTTGAAGAAGAGGAAAATGTCATTTGAAAGGAAATCGCTTCAGGTTGTGGTACCATTGGACCCTGCAGAAGGGGCCCACTATACTGAACCAGTTCGCGACTATGAAGAAAGTGAGGATGAACTAGATCAAATATACAAAATAATAGCGCGAGACTAGGACTAGATCAACCCGATGGTAGATGGATAGATTTCATGGGACCGGGAGAGTTCCTGCACCTCAGATTCAGACGAAGAGTTAGAGCATTCGCAGAATCGCTTGTATGAAGTATCCACATTGCAATGCAATATGATGATGAAATCGCTACATTGTGTTTCATCGGAGGTAAGGAAATTACCCTATTATGTTGGTTTAACTGATGTTGATCTGTTTTTGGATGAATTCGAGCGCGAAGTCCCTGATGATCACTGATTGCAAGCATTAAAGTTGGCACTCGTGCAACACCTACACAATGATGGGGTACGCATAAGGATAGTTTTGTTGGATGGCGAGATTACAGAAGGATGATGAAGCTATGGTTTGGACGTGCTAACACCAAAATGATTGAGAAATATAATGGAAGAGATGATCCGCGTGATCACATAGTGAAATGGACTAAAGCATGGGGAACAAAACCGCAACTAGAATGGTTACACATCTTTTGCCATACTTTGGATACAATTCCCATGAAATGGTATCTGGAAACAAATCTCAACCGTGGAACGAGAGAATGGGATGTGTTGAAGGAAGGTTTCTTATTAACCTTTAGCTTCGAAGATGGCTTCGCAAGCATTGATTAAGCACAATAAGAGATTAAGGCGATTATCTTCAGAATGCCGACTGAACCTTTAGAATCAACCAGATTGGAGCACCCCACTGTGCCATGCGCTGGAATACTATAATGTGACTACTGAAGAGGAAGATGAATATCTAAGAAACATTAATATTCCAGAGGCAAAAGGGCGTCGTGAAGTTGAAGGCTCGCAAACAAACAACGCAAACATCACCACACCATTGAAGACAAAGAAAGTAAACATTGGCACTGAACCAGGACTAAAGTTTTCCAAGATTGGAGACTATTGGGATGACACTACCATGGATAAAGTTGTTGAGTTACTCCACGAATACCAAGATCACTTCCCCACGAAGTTTTCGTATTTGAAGGGAATAATTGGAGATTTGGGCATAATGAATATCACTCTGAAGCTAGAGGTGAAGCCTGTTAAGTAAATATCGTATCACCGTAATCCTAAGTACAAGGAAAAGGTTCGCCAGGAACTGGATAAGATGCTGGAAGCAGACATCATAGAACTTGTTGAAGAATTTGATCCGATGAGCTCGATGGTAGTTCAGGATGTAGGAATTTACAGGGTAAGTTCTTCAGATATAACACCAAAGGACATTGCTCACAAACAGATCATAGATCAATACATCACTATTCTTGACATGGTTAAAACCCTCAAAGAGGAAAACAGTCCACAGCCTAAGCCAACGCGGCCACTTCAGGAAACTTATTAATAAAAGAAAGAAAATTTACATAAGATTCTCTCATGAAAGGTCACCCTACAAATGACCCTCCATGATCTTTAAATAGAGATAATGGACCAATAAGGTGTTAAGCCACAGATCAAGTGTCGCTAATACCGAGGAGAGAATGAACTATCAGATCACTTCATGTCTAGAACATATCGTGACTGTTAGATTGTAAGTTAAAAATGGACATAGTAAAGAAACACACTTTACCTAACTCTACACTAGACCAAGTTATACTTAACTATTTCCTATGTGTCGGAATATCCTAACATCCCCCCTTAAGAACAACTTGGGATAGGATTGAAGGATGTACAAATATGATACAATAGGAGAAGTAATGAGGCATTAGAACCTAACCCCCCTTAGTGACAACTTCCTGAACTCCAACCATAAATCGAAGTTTAGTAAACTTCACCTTTGTGAGAGCCTTTGTAAAGATGTCTGCAACTTGATTATCGGTTGAACAATATTGCACTTCAAGAACATGGTCATGAATGAGCTTTTTGATGAAGTGCATGTGTAGTTCAATGTGTTTTTTGCACTGGTGTTTGACTGGATCTTTGCATAGTTAAATGGCACTTTGATTATCACACCAAAGTGTAGTTGCATGCTACTGCTGAAAGCCAAACTCTGACAATACTTGATGAAGCCACAGGGCTTCCTTACTAGCTTCTACAACGCCACGACACTCTACTTATGTTGAATAAAGAGAAATGGAACTTTGTTTCTTGCAAGCCCATGTAATAGGTCCAGAACCAAGAGTGAAGACATAACTTGCAGTAGACTTCCAATCATCAAGGTCACTAGCCCAATCAGAATCAGTGAAACCAACCAATAGAGGAGATTCTTCGGCACTATAATGAATCCCAAACTCAACTATACCTCAAACATAATGAAGTATTCTTTTAGTTGTTTTCCAATTACTTTCATATGGGTTTTTCATAAACCAAGTAATAAGGCCAACAACAAAGAAAAGGTTGGGACGAGTATGGGTCAGATACAAAAGTTTTCCTACAAGTTGATGGTACAAGGTGGCATCAACTTTAGGGAAAGTACAAGTGACTGAAAGTTTGGCTCCAGAATGAAAGGGAGAAGGGGTGGGCTTACAATCTTCCATGTGAAAGTGGCATAGAAGATCACATGCATACTTGGACTGGGTAAGGGAAATACCTTCCTTGGATTGCACGACTTGAAGACCAAGAAAATAATGCAAGTTTCCTAAGTCTATCATTTCAAACTACTTTTTAAGGCTAGAATTCATATGGTTTATAAGGTTGGGATCACTACCAGTAAGGATAATATCATCAACATAAAGAACAAGAATGATAAGGGACTTACCGACTTTCTTGGTGTAGACAGTATTGTTAGAATGACACCTAGAAAAGCCAGTAGCTAAAAGAAAGCTATCCATTTTGGCATACTAAGCCCTAGGGGCTTGCTTGAGACCATAAAGGGATTTCTTATGCCGACATACAAGGCTGGAGTCTATTTGTATAAATCCAAGAGGTTGTTCCATATAGATTTCTTCAAGCAAGTCCCCATGCAAAAAGGCAGATTTAACATCCATCTGATGGGCTTCCCATTTAAAAGAGGTAGCAAGGGAAAGAAAAAAGTGGATAGAGTTCATTTTGGCAATAGGGGAGAAGGTTTCAGTATAGTCAATGCCTTCAACTTGTAAAAAACGATTAGCAACAAGATGAGCTTTATGTTTATCAACTTTTCCATCTAGTCCATATTCGGTTCTGTAGACCCATTTTCATATAACAAGTTTTAGTCCCTTTGGAAGAGGAACAAGATCCCATGTATCATTTGCCAATAATGAACGATATTCTTCATTCATAGCTGCGTCCCAATCTGGATGGCCTGAAGCTTTTGCAAAGGTGTCAGGATCATAATTCGTTGAAGTTTGAGCCAGTAAAGAAGAGGCTCTATCGAACTAACAACGTGTACGTCGTTGATCTATAGGATCACTTGCAAGAGCACCTGTTGCATCCTGAGTAATACGAACCCATTTTGGAAGCTGGGGAGCTGAACGAGGATCCTAAGAAGGTGGGGGAGGATTTTCATCCTCGCTGTCATCATCTGAAGAAGAAATATTTTCAGAAGTAGAAGGGATAGAGAGAGGTGGCACATCCACCGAACTAGGCTCGTAGGCTGATATATTTTCAGCAAACTTTGCATCTCTTCTAATGATAACATTTTTGGACTTAAGTGGAATAAGTCTATATCCTTTGACATCTTCAGAATATCCAAAAAAAGTACATTTTTCACTTTTAGGTTGTAAGGATTTATGTTTCTCATCGGGAATATGGGCCCATGCTTCACTTCCAAAAAAAACGAAAGTGACTTACATCTAGTTTAATTAAGCTCCCTGCTTTTTTTGGAGTGATATTATTTAAAACCTTAGTAGGAGGGCGATTTACTATGTAATTTGCACATTTAATTGCTTCTGCCCAAAAATTAAGACTAAGTCCTTTAGATTGAAGCATACAATTAGCCATTTCCTTTAAGGTGTGATTCTTCCTTTCAGCTACACCATTTTGTTGTGGAGTATATGAAACAATATGTTGCATTTGAATTCCATACTCAATGCAAACGTTGATGAATTATTTGTATACATATTCTCGCCATTATCGGATCTTAGCTTAAGAATTTGAAGTCCATATTGTTTCTCAACAAAGGCCTTAAAGGCCAAGAACATGTTAAATACTTCACTCTTGAGTTTTGAGAAGTATACCCATGTGCGTCTAGAGAAATCATCAATGAAAGTTAAGAAATACTTGTAGCTAGAAAATGAAACAACTAGAAGTGGACCACATAAATCACTATGCACAAGCTATAAAGGGACTGAGGCATGCCAAGAGGCACGTTTTTCAAAACTATCATGATGATGTTTTCTAAGTACACATCCGGAACAAACATCATCTTTGCAAGATAACATAGGAAGACTTGTCACCATATTTTCTTTACATAGATTTTGAAGGGAGCGATATTTAAGTGACCAAATCACTCATGCCAAAGTTTGCTCACTTCATCATTATTAGCAACAAATATCGAGGGAAGAGTTGATTACCCAAAGTTGTTAAACTTATACAACCTTGTAGAATCATCAACAATTCCAGTAGCTAAAATCTGTCTAGGATCTCGTACATCCTTAATTACAACATCATGAGGTGAGAATTCAACGATTTTACCTTCACCTGAATAAGTTATCTCATATACAAATAGAAGCTTGCAGGATAAGGTTGGAACACATAAGATATTATTAAATTGACTATTGTCTAGATGAATAGTTTTAGTCCCTACAACACTAAGAGATCTATCATCACTAACATATATATTTTTGGTGTTACAATCATTTAAAGAAGAAAAGATGGCTTTGTTTTTGGCCATGTGATAAGAAGATCCATAATCAATGAGCCACTCATGAGAATGAGAAGAAGAAGATACATTTAGTGCATAACCAGACTGAGATGCTTGATAACCACATGCAGAAAGTGATATTCCTGAAGAGGAAGTTGATGTTGAAGAGTGCTCCAAATGGATGTTATGCTTCTTCATTGCTACTTCCAAGGCTTCCATCTTCTTAAAGCATTTGGATTCTAAGTGGCCATATCGATTACAAAAGTTGAAATGTCTATCAGTCTTCTTCCCTTTGTTTTTATTTTCCTTATCATTTTGTTGGATCGATTTTTCATTTTGAGATGAAATTGCTTAGGAACCTTGTTTGGTTTAGGACCATTCTTTTTAGGATACTGCTTCTTAAGATTCTTTGAATTTGGTTGTCATTGGGTGGCTAAGGCTTTCTTAGAAGAGTTTACGAGATTAAGAAGACCAAGATGTAAGATTTTTTCTTGTTCTCTCATTAAGGAATCACAAAATGCATCAAAAGAGGGGGACTTGTAGTCTTGTCCTTGAGAAATAAAGGCTTCTCTAGTAGAATGGAAGGTGGAAACAAGCACAGAGTAGGTTGGTCCCAACTTAGTAAGAATGGAATAGATAAGGCTACCATATTCTTTCTTAACCTTAAAACCTTCCAAGAGAAGTCTAAGGGTCTTAAACCTGAACAAAAAGTCTTCAATGGAAGAAAAATTATTGGGGTCCAACGTAAGCAACTCATTTTCGAGTTGATGGGCTCTAATTTAATTTTTAACTTGAAAAAATTTATTGAGCTATTTCATTGCTTCATCAGTGGTATCAAGTTCCACGATATGGAATCTAAGGTATGGAGAAATACACATCCCTATCAACCCACACGCCTAATCTTGTCTATTTTCCCATTTGGATGCCTTATCTTCATCTTTAGATTTAGATTCTTAGCTTGAGGCTATTCTATAAAGACCTTTACTTTTAAGTAAATCCACAATGTAGAACCACCATTGGAAGTAGTTGGTGTTGTCAAGAATAACTTGGCATGAAATTTCCATTTTAACAGAAACTGAAGCTGTAAATCATGAAACTAAGTGTTCTAATGAAAATATGTCGAAAAATTATGCCGATTAAAAAAAAAGACTCTAAAAATGGCTTTCGGATGAAGAAGTTAAGGCTTTTTGAAGAAAAAATGTTGAAGATGTCGACGAAGTGCGTGAATGTGCAGAAGTGAATGATAATGTTATATTTTAAACCTCCCCCGCCCCCCCACCCCCTTTCCAAACTAATCTAAATAGTTCACTTTAAAAAAAGATTTTATGTGACCCACTTCTATAAATAAGTGAAAGTCACTTTTACAATGGTACTTTGAGCTACCCACTAAATTGTAACTTAAATAAAAAATAGAGAGACTTTAGAATTATAAGTGACTCACTTTTTACAATGGGTGAGAACACTTTTACATAAAGTAACTTTAAAACATATGTTATATGTGCTTTTTGAAAAAGTATCTGAATAAAAAGAAAGACTTGAACTAAATACCTCTATTCTCATAAAGTAACTTTGGATCAAGTGAGCTAGTTTAAAAGGTTAGTAATTTTTGGAAAAGAGGAAGGGTTTTTTTTTTAGTCACTGAAGTTTTGGGTGCGTGCTTGCTTGAAAAAACTCTTTTTTCCTACAAAACAAAAAAACACACAACCCAACATGGACATGCAAAAAAAATCAAACCATATGGCTTGAAGTTAGCTTTCGCTGGAAACTAAATATTTTCCTCAATGTTTCTGATTTTCCAAGATCACACTAAGGTGCGGCGGAAAATAGCACATACATGAGAAAAAACCTTCCTTTCTGTTTCTGATTTGCCCAAAACACATAAAGTTGTGGGGAAAAGAGCATATGCATAAATGAAAGGTATAGATCTGGTAATGAAAAACAAAGAGATAAATAAACTGAAATAAATAGAGACGAACAACTAAAACTGCAAATAAAGACTATATACCACTAGATCTTAAAAATGATGTAGCTATGGCTACCAGAAAGCTTTTCGTGTGAAACAAAAGGGATTCCTCATTGGAACAAATGCTCCTAACACAATAGAGCAGTCCTCTCGTTCTGAAAGAAGTTAGAAATAATAGATCTAGGAAATGACAGCCGAATGCAATTGTACCAGCTTCGGATTTGGATCACCGACGGATGCAACCCTCAAATAGCTTTGATACTATGTAGGAATTTACAGGGTAATTTCCTCAGATAGAACACCAAATGACACCACTCACAAAGAGATCATAGATCAATACACCAATATTCTTGACGTGGTTAAAACCCTCAAAGAGGGAAACAGTCCATGGCCTGAACCAACACGGCCACTTCAGGCAATTTATTAATAAAAGAAAGAAAATTTACATAACCTTCTCTCATGAAAGGTAACCCTACAAATGACCCTCCATGCTCTTTAGATGGAGATCATGGACCAATCGGGTTTTAACCATGCCAAGAATATTGGCTTATTGATCTGTGATATGTTTGTGAGCGGTGTCCTTTGGTGTTCTATCTGAGGAACTTACCCTATAAATTCCTACAGAAGAGAAGAAACAAAAGGGAGAAATAACGATTTGTGTCTATCTACAGAAGCTTAATGATGCATGTGTGCATGACCCATTTCCGACACCGTTTACAGATGAAGTATTAGACAATTTTGGAGGGAAGGAGACGTACTCCTTTACTGATGGGTTTTCTAGGTATCATCAAATTAAGATTGCACCCGAGGATAGGAGAAAAACGACCTGCGCAAAGGAGTGGGGTTGTTTTCAGTACAATATGATTTTGTTTGGACTTAAGAATGTGCTTGCGATATCTTCTCATGCAACCATAGCAGCACTCAAGGAGTTCATTCATGAGTTCCTAGAAGTCTACTTTGATGACTCGACGTTGTTTGGATTAGTGAAGCACCATGTATCAAGTATGCGCTTGATGTTGGATACATGTCACAGATATCATATCACATTGAACTTGAAGAAATTCATATTCTATGTTCCCTTTGGGATCTTGCTGGGTAATGTGGTGTGAAAGAAAGGATTGATGGTGGACCCTGCCAAGATTGCAGTAATTGTGAATCTGGAGGACCATAGGAACGTCAAGCAGCTGCACGTAATGCTGGGACATATAGGATATTATAGAAAATTTATCAAAGCCTATGCTCAAATTACTGTGCCCATGGAGAAACTACTGAAGAAGGACACAACATTCTGTTGGGATGAAGGATTTCCGCACAACTTAGATGTATTGAAAGAAAAGATGGTCAACATGCGATCTTTGTATTTCCTAATTGGAAAAAGGAGTTTGACGTACAAGTCGATGCCTCGTGCATTTCGTTGGGTTCAGTGTTAATGCAAGCCAGTGAAGGAGAAATGGACCATTCTATAGCCTTCGCTAGTAGGAAGTTATCGAAAGCCAAGAAGAATTATTCAATGACTGAGCGCGAAGGATTGGCCATGGTGTACACTCTGCAGAAATTCAGGCAATATCTGTTACGAGGACATTTCAAGATGTACACAGATCATTCTGCCTTGACATACCTGGTCAATAAGCCTGTGTTGGGGGGGGAGGATCTATAGGTGGTTGCTATTATTTTAGGAGTATGAATTTGAAGTCATTGTGGAGCCGAGACGGTTAAACGCGGGACCTAACCATCTGCCGGGAATCGAAATAGGAGAGGCACCTAATAATCTAGAGGAAGAACTGCCAGATGCATAGCTCTTTACAGTGTGTGTAGCAAATAATTATTTTGCAGACATTATTCACTTCTTCACTATGGGGATGGCACTAGAAGGATATACCACTCAACGAAAGAAGGAATTAGTAGTCCCTGCAGCAGATTTTTCAATAATTTTGGGACATCTATATAAAATGGGGGCCGATGAAATATTTCAAAGATATGTGCCGAACTTTGAGCGAGATATCATTCTCGCTGAATCTCATGGGGGCACTACAGGAGGTCATTATGCAGGAAAGGAAAATGCACAGAATATTTTGTGCGCGGGTCTAGGGTGACCAATGTTGCACAAGGATTCCAAGGCGTATTGTAAGGTATGCAATGCATGTCAAAGAACTGGCAGACCATCACGAAGGGATGAGTTTCCATTACATCCTCAAGTATCTTTGCGGCCATTTCAGAAGTGGGTGATTGATTTTTTTGGGCCAATTTAGCCCTCGGGAAAGAATACAAGTGCACGCTATATTATCACCACGACAGAGTATCTAACCAGATGGGCAGAAGCACAACCAGTTAAGGATTGTACAGGGGATACGACACAAAAAGTTCTTGTTTGAGTATGGTTTAACCAGATTTGGCTGCTTGAAACTATTGATGAGTGACAGAGGTACGAACTTTCTGAACGAAACGATCAATGCGTTGGCAGAATAATTCTAGGTCTACCACCAGAAGAGTACACCATATCACCGTCAATCCATTGGAACTTTTGAAGCCTTCAATAGTATTTTGGAGAATGCACTGATGAAGATATGAAACACGCAGTGAAATGACTAGGATGTGCGCGTACTCGCAGTACTATGGGCTTATAGGACTACTTGTAAGAAGCTGACATGGCAAACATCGTTCAAATTAGTATATGGGGTCGAAGTTGTAATGCCAATCGAGTACATTGTACTTAGTCTATGCATAGCATCATTGACAGATATGGTGGATCTCGAGGCCTTGGAGGAATGGCTTGCATAGCTAATGGAGCTCGAAGAAGATTGATTTTTGGCAGGATTCCATCAACAAGTATAGAAGGAACGCGAAAAAGTATGGCATTTTCACCACATCAAGCTTCACATATTCAAAGTAAATGATCTTATCCTGTTATATGATAGTAAATTCACCAAATTTCTTGGTAAATTCCAGATGCATTGGTTAGGGCCATATATTGTCAAAGATATTATAGATGGAGGTGCAGTTTATCTCACGAAGCTGAATGGGGAATCCTTCTCGAAAAGAGTGAATCAGAGTAGGTTTAAATTGTATACGGGGGATCCTGGAAAATGACTATATGACAACAGGGTAGTCTTAGTGCTCCAGGCAGTTGCAAGAGAGTGCGAGATTATAAACTACACTTCCTAGTTTAGAGGACAACGCAACGAGTAGGCTACATGAAAAGTGACAAAGAGGAAGCCTATGAAGCTGCACACAGGGATCTGCTCCATGGAGGAAGGTATCATGCAGCACAGTAGGAAAGTGACCTTTGGATACACTATTCATGACTTGACATCTAGAAGACGGTTAAGGGGAGCGGGATGGCAGCATTTAAAGCAAAAATCTTTGAAGATTTTATGCCAAAACAACATTTATTATCAGAAATTGGGGGCAACGACTAGATTTGAATTCAAAACTCCCTATAAATTACGTGTGTCAATCCAATAGAGAACACTTTGTGCTCTCAAAATTGTTAGTGAAATTCATTGTATTTTGCCTATGAACTGATTGGCTTGGAAAGAGTTTGTCGTGAGCCACACGTTTGCTAAGTTTTATGGGATAAACCAGAAGTTTATTCTTGAAAAAATGCTTGGACCAAGTCCTTCTGAAACTGTGACTACTAGCGATATTGCCTCTGAGACAGCTACCCAAGAAGTTGTAAGTATGGAAACTCTAGCTATTGTGCCTATGACATCGAGGTCGTCTAGGTCGAAGTCTACCCCTACCAAAGAAACCCACCATCCAAATCAAATAAGGACAAGCAGAAAAAGCTAGTGCCAGTGTGCACATCTCCAAGGAAGCATATTAAAACACCAAAGTAGAGGAAATATAAACAACTGAAGAAGGTAGTGGAATTGGAGGCGAAAGAAGCCCAAGGAACAGAGGATATAGACATTGAAGGAATGGAGCCCATAACAAGGCTTCTTGAGTACATCCCTCCATGGAAGGGAAACAAAAAGGTCACAAAGAACCCAAATTCTAATAAGTTCATCGTATCTATGCCCCTACTACCTCAGCGGGTCCCTTTTGAAGGTTCACGGCTCACGAGGATCTTGCTATTGAAAATGGAGGATTGGGACCTCGCAGATCATGGTAGGTTTCCAAACTTGCGATGAATAAGTATATGAGAAGGGTCTATTATGCAGAATCAGGTGTTATGGTGTTGAAAATGGAGGAATGGCTCCGTGGTGTGGAGCACTCGAGGTCACTCAATCTACTGTGTGTACCCCATTATCACTGCACCCCCATTAACACAATCTATGTGTGCCAGCTTCTCACATTGGTGCACGATGGCTGTTTATGGCTAGGAGGGCATATCCCCATTACAAGCATCATTATTCACAAAATCACGCACTTGCCTCATAAAGGTGTGAACCTAGCCAAGGAATTTGGTGGAAAGACTGGGCAAAAATACCTCATAAAAAGAATGAAGAGGGATTACAGCCTCGTGAAGAAGTCGCGAGGGTATTCAGTATGTCTATAATAGACCTGGAAATTCAATTGGTTGCCCAAATTTTAGCAGGGAAGGTGATGTGAAAATGTTGTGTGGATGAAGTTCCAGCACCAGTAGTTTCCCTGGATGGATAGTGTGTGAAAGGCATACAGTTTAATTGGTCAATATACCTATGCCAAGAGTTCCTAGTGAACTACAGAGAGGCCCAAGATGAAACCAAGTCGTTCCACTACTCTTGGTTGTTGTTATCAATTGTGCTTGTTGTGTGGGAATTACTGGAGTATAGCCAATTTCCTCCGCTCGAGGAAGGATTTCCAGAGGCAATGCAATTTTCTTGCCTATGGGCTACAAAGGATCCCACACAGATTACCGAGACGAAGATATTCTGGGTTCTCATGGAAATGTCTCTCCGCATGGTCATCAATCAGCATTCGAAGTTGTCTGCAACCTTTTTCACGCAGTTTTCAGCTTACATGGCATTCAAGGCTAACTTCCACATGGTATATATCCAGGCATGGAAGGATCCAGAGCAGAAATGACACGACTTGCCCTATTTGGTGAAAAAAACAGATGTTCAAGAGGTATTCGCGAAATTGCATACAGAATGGTGTACCTCGTTAGACTTAGATGCTGGAACAAGCACGGGCACAGGGAGTTTTGTTGCATAGAAGAGAAAGGAGGCAACTAAGCAAGTTGTGCGTACACTTGTAGAGTAGAAAAAGAATGAAGCCACAGAAAGGGCTCATTTGGAACAAGAACGCGTTGCTAAGGAGTAGGCAGAAGAAGAACAACCTGAATAAAAAAATGTTACAATTCACCTTCGTCGGAGACAGAGGAGGAAGAACTTTCATGACAAGATGGCAGAGGGGATGGGGGGCAGAGCACCCCATTTATTCTAAGGAGGCTTGGAAAGGAGCAACAAGGTGGTATAGGATCTATGTAAGTTGTAGATCCAAGCAAGTAGAATACAGGTGGGCACCGGAAAAGCGAGCACGGAGCAAGCAAGACTCGCAACCAGGATAAGCCAAGCAACAGAGTTAGTAAGGACCCTAGACCTCAAAACTATAGAATTTCCAGATGGGTCCCTTCGCGTAGAGTCCGCGACGATTAGATTATCCTGAGTACAATCAAGAAAATTGGGCTAAATATATTGGCGCTCTCCAATGAGACCCTCCATGCACTGCATATGGGGGTGGCAGATGAATTGAGAATTAGGGAGCAGTGCGCCTTCAACCTTATCAGTGAGTACAAAGTGAACAATGAGAAAATGTTCATTGAAAAGACGTGGGCCTTGAAGGAAAAGGAGGCACTTCAGATGCGTAGTTCAAGTTTGGAGTTAGCAGTAACAAAGGAATGCAAGACAATGCCTGAACTTCACATCCCAGAGGATGACAGCTATAAGAAAAGATCAGAAAACTAGTCCTTGGTGTGTGTGAGGCTAAAGCAGAGGTTGGACGAGTAGCCTTTGAGATCCACATGAAGATTATAGAATTGTAGCTAAAGTTTCCACCCATGACTCCACCTGAGGTCTGGGAGCAGTGTGGAGCTGCGATAAAGGAAGGCATGGCAACCTTGGATGCCACAGTCACTAACTATGTGGCATTATTCGAGTAGGCCATGGAGCTAGTGACCAATCTGCAGGAGGATCCAAACCTGCAGACACTGAACACAGAGGTGAGGGAGCTGTAGCGGCAATATGATGAAGTCAGGGCAACTGCGCACTCCATAGCTCAAGCGTAGTGCCTTTTCTAAGTTACAGGAAGGAAAGTAGCTCCTCGCACAGGTGGAGGAAGCACCGAAAAAGGAGGCCTTGCTAAAGGCCAGGTTGTAGCCTTGGTTAGAGGAGGCTTATCAAGTCATGACTAATATTCAAGATAAGCTCAAAGGGTTGCAACAGAAACAATAGACGATGAGGTTTGCCATAGAAGGACCATCCACGAAAAAACTGGTTGAGGAAGTCAAGCAGGCAACAATGTAGAGTGCTGCCGAAGTCGCAGTGATCCAAGTGGAGCTGGGAGGTCTTCGTAGTAATATCACAACGCAAGAAGAGTGACTTGGGGGAAGTCATGATCTCTATGTTGGGGGCCTGTTGGGATGGGGTCGCCTAGGTCAGTTTTGGGGTTAAGATAACCCAAGTTTTGATACATTTTGTGTAAATAATGTAAAGTCCCCGCAATTTGTGGATGCAGAGCGCGTAGATGGCTAGGAGTCAAAGGGGTTTAGCCCCTTGTTTTATGTAAAGTTTGAGTTGATTTTGAGATTCATCCATGGTCTGCGAACCATGGCATTGTATGAAAAAGGCTATAAATAGGTGTGTCTTAGGGAATCTAAGGGATAATAAGGAGTAGAATGGGTGAAAAGTGATAGCGAAGAGAAGTGGGTAAGGTAAAAGAAAGGCTCTACAAATCAGTGCATAGAGGCCTAGGTAGAGTCCGTAGCTAAGTTCACGGACCCCTGCAACTAAGTTCATAGGGCATTTTTGAGTCTGTAGTCCTTAATTGAAGGTTAATAAAGACTATTTCTGAAGAGTTCTTGCATCTTTCTGTTTATATTTGTTAATGCTATATGTTTTCAATGAATGATGTGTTTTATGAAATATTGATTGAATGTTGCGTGACTCTCTTGAATAAGTTTTAATGATGTACGTAATGCATGTTTAAGTATTGTCGCGAAGAATCTAATGCATTCTCTGATGTTTACTAATAACTTAAGTAGATCTGCGTGAACACTAATTTAGGTTTATTCTTTGCTGTGCATAAGTGGATAAATTGACTATCAAAGGTCCTCAAAGACTAATCGTAGACCTTTGGGAAGGTCTGAAAACTATTTTAACAGAGTTACAATAGCATTCCCTAAGGGTTTATCGATATGCGTGAAGGCAAACTTGAAGAGCTAAAAAACATCACACTAGTCTCTGGATGCAGAAACTTGGTTCTTGCATCCCCCCATACTGCTTCGGGTGAGACTATAGATGCACTACACAGGTTGTTTCCAAAAGGGCCAGTAGTGTAGGGATTTGTTGGTTGGCATAGCTAACCTTGAGCCTGGGTCAGGGCCGCCTAAGCCAACATAACGACCATGGGTTAAAAGTTCATGTAATAAAGGTTAATGAAGGAAAAATAATATCAAGGTCATGGGACACATATTCCAAGTTGAATGTTGGGAAAAACATCCTAGTGGGTGTCACTTGTTGTTTATTATGGCTAAAGGAAATTGGAAAAGGCATTGGCAAAGGCTTTCGAAAGGAAAAAATACATTAATTGGCATTTATTTATGAAAATAAAGGAAAATATGAGAAAATGGATATGAAGGGTCACAAATTTGTACGAGAAGGAAGTTGAAGGAAAAATGAAGGAAAATGAAGAAATTAGAGGCCTCAATGATAAAAAGGCTTTTCAGGATCAGTTCACAACTTTTTGTGAGTTTGGCTTTGGAATTAATTTTAGAGAGGAGAAGAGAACCAAGAGGAGAAATCAAGAAAGAAATAAAAGGAAGGACAAGGGAAACAAGGGAAGGTAAAGAAAAAGCAAAGGAAAAGCAAGGAAGGTTGGATCAGTAGCTTCAACAGGAGGATTTGCAGGTGGCAGGTTGCATGTGTGATTTCCTAGCTAGTTTTTGAATGCATGGTACATGCATTTGTGTATTTGGTTCTTTTTCTTTCATTGACATGGGCCTTGCTTTGTTTGATAGTGGTTTTAGTCTTTCCTTTCCATTTCACGATAGTTATGGTGTTATGGGATTCATTTTTGGTTGAGATTTGGATTGTTGTTTGGGAGTCGGGTGAGTTGGTCTTAGGAAATTTCCTAAGGGTTGGGGGTGGAGGTGGTTTAATCTCCAAGAAGCCTTCAATGGGTGGGTGGAGATAGGAAAATTACTCAAGGTAATGGTGAAGAAATTCTGAGGCATCCAAGCTTGTTTTTGGAATAGTGATCTCATGATCAGTTTTGGTGAGATCACAATAGCATGAGGTTGGAGGCAGTTTAATCTTGGGGAAACCCTTGTTGTTTATGTTTTTGTTTTCTTATGTGATATCTTCACTAGTTTTGGCAAGATCATGGTTGCATGAGGGTGGGCATGCTTTAATCTCTGAGAAGCCTTGGTTGTTTATGTCTTGATATCTCACATTCATGCTTGGAATATAGCATGGGGGTGATTGTATGAAATAAAGATTTGGTTCAACCCAATCTATGGTTGGGTGGACGTGGAAGTCCTTGACCTCGTTGGATTTTTCATTAGTTAATAAGAACTATTTTCCTATGGTATTCTATGAGACCTTGTACTTGTTATTATGGTGATTTGATGGTTGTTATTCCATGGTTAGTAATCTGGTTATAAGCATGAGTTTGCAATGTACTCTAGCTATTTCTTATTCAGGATTTTATAAGTATTTGATGGTTGATGAATGAATGGTCTAAAAAGTGTTATTGCAAGTATTATGAGAGGGCATTAGACATTCCTAATGATTCATAGATAAGTTTCAGACTCTTCTTCAAATATCCATTCGCGACCTGTAGATTACACGTTCACCATATGTATGACGAAATGAAGTCATGGTCAGGCTTGGTAAGTTCAAGTTTTGGTTCAAGTTTTATATGAATGTGTTGATAGTGTTGGACCCACCAACATGTCAGGGGATATCGCTGGTAAGAAGTCCCAACTAGACCTCAGATTGTTTGGTGTAGGAGTCCCAACAGTGGGTCGTACGGTATCGCCTTGATCGCGGTTGCGCGCAGAGGCAAGTAAGATGTCCTTGTTGGTAATAAGGGTGTGAGATATGTAGCAAGTCAAGGAAGGTGCATGAACGGTTCTAACACATGGAGGGTGAGGTGTGTGCGCCCCTTGGAAACTTGTGAAAGCACAGAGTTAAGAAGGGAACACATGAGTAAAGATGCATCACAAACTAGAAGGAAAGTAAGCTAGCAATCCAAAGTGATGGTTAAACCAACAGCACATTTTAGTAACATTCATAAATACATATACAAAAATAGTCTATACACACATGTGTAAGAAAATAGATACATATATCATTTAGAGTAAACAAGAATATCTGAAATAAAATACAACATATGCATGAACTGTGTTGGCTCTGGCATATTAAGAAGTGAAAGTTCCAGTCATACAATACAACCATGGCCAACCACTAGTTCCGACAACGGAACATTACAATCACTGTTACCTACTCCTCCAAAGAGATATACTAGCTCTACATAGTGGAGAAGCGAAGACTCATTACAATACTCTCCAATATTTCTCTAAGATACTCATATTGGAAGCTTGGCTGACCAAAATCCTCTACAATGAGCTATGAGGGACTATTTATAGCAAGGGTGGGGTGACCCTTGACATTCCTCTTTGTGAACATTCATCTACCCTCATGACTCTTCAACTACTCTATTACTGTTACATTCAACTATCGACACTTGAACTTCCACTTGACAAGAGGTTACATACAATCTGCACATGTACCCATGTGAGACAAAATGGCTTGAGCCAACCATGCAAGACATCACTAACACTCAGACCGTTGTGGTAAGAAGAACTCTTCGACATCCTCATGATGGTCGATGGTGGTGAACTGATGCCAAGCTTGGTCGTCCATGATGGTGTCCGTGTGCTCAATGGTGACATCTTGCTGAAAGTGAACTCTTGCCTCCGTTGCATCCGGATACACTAATATGGTTCCTCTGACCAACTCATTTGACAATGTGTCCATCATCATCTTGAGTGTAGTTGGACTAGCAACATACTAATGCATAGTTTCTATGTTGATCTCGGAGTGTGTGCTGGTGACGATGCACATTAACTTGTCAAAATACATGTTTAGCTCTAATCGGACTTGCTTCTTATCTTCGTCTCAGTGAGTGTGCCAAATGGGTGGGATCGCATGCATGTGCACAATGAAATCCATGCTCCTAAACACCTTTGCATGCGATTGACAACACTACTCACCTGACTATTTCATGTTGGTTGTTGAATGGATCTATAACTTGTATGGGCATAGTTTCATCAGTCTGTGCATGTCGCGCCCCCTGTTGTACCTATTCCTGCTACAACCCTTGTCTCATCTGTACATTTTTTTTTCTTCCTTGAATTGCTGCTTCAGCATATGAAACTCCTTCTTTTTTCTATCTCTTCCTTCACACAATCTCCACGTCACACCGTCACCTCATAGCCTCTATCTCGAAAGTTGTCTTCATCACGAGTGGATCTGCTTTGAACTTGCAACTTTGCTCCGCCTTCGTACTATCAACAACCTTCCTCTTTCATTCGTCACATGCAGGTGTGATACCATCTTATGCAACTGATGGTGCCTCTCACTGTGATGTTGCTGTCATTTCATCTTGATGGCCTTGTCTATGAACAACTTGATGTCTTCATAGGTAGGAAAGCTCATAGACACTTGCTCGACTGCATCTCCAGTTGTGCTCCCAGTGGTGTCTTTGACTCTGCTCTCCTGTAAGCCATTGTGCCTACACAGTTGAGAGGAAGACGAACACATGTGATACTTGAAGACATAGAAACACTCATGGCAAGTAATCTGTTAGTCAAAAACCAAAACAAACTTGAGGACTAACTTACAACATACTTGTGTGACTAGTGGTGAAGATTGCGTAATTTCGGCTGGGAGGTTGGGAGACTTACTACCAAAAGTGTGCAAGGGAAAAACTAAGCTGTTGGGAGGTTGTTTGCATGCTAGAAATGTGTAATGTGTAGTCCAGCCTGGCTTGCTGGATGTTGAGATTGCGCAATGTGCAATTTCAGCTGGCAAGTGATGTAGGCCCAAGGACTCCATTGTGCAATTTTCTAGGCTAGCAGTCATGCCTCTCAGAATTGTGCAAAACAAGATTGGAGGGCACTGATTGGCTAGATTTGTGCATTTTCTAGGAGGAAGGGAGGGCCTTCCCTTTCAGAATTGCGCAATGTTGTCTGGGCAAGGCAGAGTCTGGGCCAAGGTAGCCCAGACCCGTCGACGGGCAATAGAAACATGAGAAGTTTGAATGCATGGTGAAGCTGAGTGTAAACAAGAGTGAATGATCATGCATGCAAACATTAAATGCAGGATTTAGAAAACAGGAAAGCATGCATGTGTGTGAAGCGAGTCGCCGCAACGACGACCGTTAGTGCAAAAGTAGTGTCATGCTTGCGACATCAGTGAGATGCAATCGAAAACTAAAATGATGCTTATACCATTTGTTTGTCGAATTATTTATGTGAGTCATATATGAGTCTTCAAACCCTCCCATGTAGTCAACAAATATATCTACTATAACCATATAAAATTTAAATGCATGCAACCACAAAATGAAAAAATTTCAACATTGGCCGCTTTCACATGTCACTATGTGTGGGGACAATGAATTAAAGAAAATTTCAACTAATTCATAAATGTTAAGTGGTGGATTGATACTTATGGGTAGGCACGCAACAAGTAATAATAACCTTGACATCAATGATAATTAGTTCCTAGCTAGCCATTATTTTACTTTCATGGGGACTCACATCCTTAAATATTGGAAGTGGGAGCATAAGAGACATAATAAATTATGTGTGATTCACTGAGGCACCATTCCTTTTCATACAGATGATGTTGACAATGGTGAAGATGATGATGACAATGATGATGACAATGATGATGATGATGCTGATGATGACAATGATGATGATGACAATGATGATGATGACGATAATGATGACGATGACGATGACGATGATGATGATGATGATGATGAGGACGACGACGAAGACGATGACGACGATGATGACAACGATGATGATGATGATGATGATGATGTTAAAGATGAGGTGGATGAAAAATATGACGGTTATGACAATGATGATGATGTTGATGAATATGACAAAGAAGATGGTGACGATGATGTTTTTGATGATGATGATGCTCCCAAAGATGACGATGAAGGGTAAGAGTTTTCTCAAATGGAAGGGTAAGGAGTTTTCTCAACCTCCCGACTATTAAGTACATTATAAGCCCGCAATTAGTAAATAGTAATAAATAATTTCATGTCCTTGACATTTATATATGTTATAATTTTGTTGTTTGATTGTCAAATTATTTCTATAAGTCGTATTTGAGTCTCAAAACCCTCCCATATCCTCAATCAATCTACCATAACAATGTCAAATTTTGGTGCATACAAGCACAAAATGAAAAAAATTTAATGTTGGCCCCATTCTCAAGTCACATCATGAATAGCTCAATATACTTTTGCAGCGCTTTGGAAATCGAATCACTAAAACATGCAAAGAATAGATAGTGAAAAACAATAAATTATAGAATCAACTAATAACACTTTCAAATGATGATGATGGCGATGAGAATAATGGTGATATCACATCTCAAGTCACATCATGACTATCTCAAGAGAATTTTGAAACCCTCATGAAAAATCATTAGCTCGTCAACGAAAAGAAAACATTATCATTTTTTTCCCTTCGAAAAAAGTCGTAATTTTCATTAATGAGGAAAATTACATTTTGCAGATGCCTATGGCATATACTGTACTTTGGGCTAGAAGCCTATCTTGTTTGAGCATTCAAAAATTGAGGTGTACTCCATGCAGGGAGGCACTACTCTGTACTGTGATTTTCAATATAAAATATGTACTTACTCTATGCAAAGAGTATCAAAAAACCGTCATGTATAAGACTGCTTGAAAATGCATTTATGTAATATTATATAAAGACAAAATTATGACAAAAACTATGTATCAAGATCCATTATAGCTTAACTATTCTGATATATCTATAAAAGTTTAATGATAATACTGATGGAAGGTTCCATCAGTTTGCTCCAGTAAGCTCCATGTTCCTATAGGCATGTGCGCTGCTTCCTTGGATAGTAGATCGACAACTGTATTCGCCTCCCTATATATATGTTGAAAAATAAATGTGTCAAATAAGTTTATGAGTCTATGTATTTCTTCCATGATGTGTCTCACAGTATAAGCATGAAAATTTGTAATTTTTTTAATCCAATTGCATATTGTTTTTGAATCTCCAAAAAGTTGTAAGTTTCTGCAATGTGTTTCCAGTGCAAAATGTATGGTGTATTTCACTGCTGAAAGCTCAGCAAAATTGTTCGTCCCTCTGCCCAGTCCCATTTGGATTTTGTAATAATGATTTGTTGTAAGATGTAGGACAACACCTCATCCACATCCTATGTCTTGTTCTGAGTCGTCAAAGTATGCCCAGGGGTGAGATTGGTTTATACTCTCAGGCCTGATCTGCCTGGGGATGGAGTTTGTTTCCTCCTCTGGGATCAGTTGATAGTCAGCTAAAATTTGAGCAGCTATGGTCGGCCAGTGGGGGAGGGAGTTCTGGAATGTAATTCTATTCCTGGCAATCCATATGGCTCAGCAAGTAAGTAAAGGGAGGTTCTTTGTTTTTTCTAAGGATACAGTGGACCACCAACCCTCCCAGGCTTCCCAAATACTTGCACCCTGCCACAGTGGGAGTGAGGGTATTTTTATGTGAATAGAATTCCATAGCTCTTTTGTGTATGGGCATGTAAGGAAGATATGATCCACAGTTTCATTGTCGAATTTGCAAAGGTCGCACCAAAAGGGTCCATGAAAATATCTTTTGATCAGATTTTCACCTGTTGGGATTTTGTGTCTCAGAATGATCCACATGAGGAGCCTCAACCTGGGGGGTGCTTTTAATTTCCATAAACTTTGCCACCAAGGTTCACACAGTGGAGGTTTCAATGGGTTCATAAGAGTTATATAACCCACTTTTGGTGTATATTTTCCATGCTTTGCATGTGCCCAGATTATCTCATCCTCCCCTTCCTATATCCTGATATGGGATTTCGTGAGGGCCTTTGTGTATTATTTCCAGTGTTGTTTCCATGGTTGGGAGATCTGTAATGCCCTCTCGATTTCCATGCTTGTGGCAAAAAAATGGAACGATCATTTTCCGCTATATGGCTAAGGTGAGAGAAACCTCTCGCAGTGAGGTATGTTCTAAGCTCATGTGGGAGTCTCTGAGCATTCCGAAATCCTATCCAAGGATCAATCCCTATTCTAACAGCATCTCCCGACTTTATTCTCCATGTAAGGCCATCCCTGATAACGGGCATTTCTTGTAGGACTGCTTTCCATATGTTCAATTTTCCAACTTGTATCCATTGGGGTTGACGAAACCAATCCAGGAGGTTTGACGGAGATATGTATTTACAGATAGCTACCTTAGTCCATAGGCTACGAGATGTGACTAGCTACCACCCTAGTTTTGCCGCTAGGGTTGTGGAGAAAGTGCCAAGGTCTTTGATACCCCATCCTCACCATTTCTTTGGGAGTGCCAGAGATTCCCATATGGACCAGGCAAATATCCTTCCCGACTGTTTCCCTTTCCACAAGAATTTGCAGCATAGATTTTTTATTTTGGCCAGTATTCCTTTTGGTATCCATGGTAAAGACATCTAGTATACTAGAGTTTCTTCCAACACTAATTTTATGAGTATCATCTTTCCTGCTCTTGATAAATATTTGTGGTACTAGATGTTTAGCCTTTTTTCTATTTTGGTTACAAGCTAGATCCAATCAACATTCTTATATCCAAGGGGCTTTAATCTATAGCCCAACTATTTTAGTCCCTCATCCAGGTGTTGTAGGTTATAAGGGAATCTATGTAGGGCATACTCAATCTCGTATGGTGAGCATCCTATAGCTGTTATAGTGGACTTTTCCTCATTAACCAACACGCATGTGGCTGCTAGAAAGATAGTGAAAGAGTTGAGAAGAGCAGTCACATCACCAATACTCCCATTTAGGAAGAGTAGCACATCGTCTACAAAACGAAAGTGTGTCAATGAGCATCCTTCTCTGATGTAGATCCCCCTTAACCTGCCTCGTCGGTGTTCCTCCTTTATTATACAACCGAGTCCTTCCATGATGAGTAAGAAGAGAAGTGGGGATAGTGGGCATCCTTACCTGAGGCCTCTTTTAGAGTGGAAGAAAGGAGAGGCTGCACCATTTATAAGAACACTAAATGTTACATTAGTAATACAGCACATAATCCATCTTATGAATTCATATGGAAAACCCAAGTGTGTTAATATCATTTTAATGAATAGCTAGTTTACTTTGTCAAAGGCTTTCGAGATGTCAACTTTTAGGACCATACCTTTGAGCTTTTGGGTTTGGATAAAATGTAGGATTTCTTGAGTAGTTCCGACTGCTTCATGAATTTGTCTGTTCTGTAAGAAGGAAAATTGGTCAGCTGAGATGTGTTTTGATAAGATCAGCCGAAGGTGATTGGCTATTATCCTGGAGATGATATTGTAGATATAGTTACACAAGGAGATGGGCCAGAAGTCATTGAAGGAGGTGGGATTGTCCGATTTGGGTATAAGGGCGATAAAGGTTGAGTTATAGGCCTCATACATTCTTCTAGAGGATCTGCATTCTTCTATAACTTGTAGGAGGTCCCCCCCCAGAGTATCAAAGAAGGCTAGGTAGAATTCCACGTTCCATCCATCTGTGCTAGGGCTTTTGTCTCATTTAGACCATTTAAGAGTGTCTTCCAATTCTCCCAGGGAGACCTCCTTTGTCAATTCCAAGCCTTCTTATTGCTCAAAAAACCTTGGAAATAGTTGAGTTGTCCTCATGATTTCAGCCAGGGTGGCATTTGGGGGAGACTTGTAGATGTTCCTGAAGTGTGCAATGGCCATAGCTACTAGACAGGGGAAGGTGTTCATTGGTTCTCCTTGTTCATCTGCAAGCTGCCAAATAGTATTTATAGCTTTGCGCCCATTCACAAATTTGTGATAAAACTTGGTGCTATCATCCCCTTCCTTGAGCTAAATGGCTTTGCTTCTCAATCTCCAGCTCTCCTCCCTATCCTTAAGAATCTGGTTTCTCTTAGCCAGAAGAGAGTTTATCTGCTCTTTGTGGTTAGGGAAGGAGAAGATCCCCTCATATTCACTCTCATACTCCTCTATGGATTCTTCAGTCAGTTTGAGTATATGGTCTTCCCGTGATCTCTTCTTATGTGCCCATGTTTTGGAGAGGCTTTTTAGTTCTTTCAGGTTTTTAGCAAATCCTTCCGATATAGTCCTTTCTGCCGCAGGGGGGTGAGCCCTCTAGAAATCAGTTACTAGATGGATATAATCAATGTCTCTTAGCCATGCAACATTAAATTTTAAAGGACCTTTTGGTTTGTTCATACCCCCTCTGATTTCCAAATAGATTGGCCTATGGTCCGACATTCGCATGAGCCCACCCACTGTCTAAATCCCTACCCCAAGTTTAGTAGTTTCCCCTTGATGAGGAATCTATCTAGTCTTCTGGAGAGACTGTCCACCCCTGATCTGTTATTTCTCCAAGTAGGCAAGATTTTTGAGGAGGGGATATCTATGAGATTATGATCCTCTAGAATGGTCTCGAAAAATTCTGAGACGTTACCTCTTTTTTCATTGTGCCCCCAAGATTTCGCAAAACCGATGGAGAAATTTAGATGCCCCCCCAAAATGAGCTTGTCCTTTTGAAGGATTGTAAGTCTAAGAGTTTGCTCCAATATACTTCCCTGTTGTGATAGGGGCCATATATGTGATAAACCTAAGCTCAGAATTGAGCTCTAAGGAGTAAATGTCAGCTCCTAGGTGGCCTAAGCTCCCCCAAGTATTACAGATTCTGATGGAGAGGTTGTTTACACCAAAAGCGAGACCCCCAAAATGCCTTGTTGCATCTAGGGTGTAAATTCTCCAAGAAGGTAGCCAAGATTCAAAGAGGTGGGTAATGACACAACCGTGGCCTAGGGTTTCTTGAAGAAATAGAAATATTCTCATGGCTAGTTTTTTGTCAGGGCTAGCCATCCCTCTACAATTGAAGGAGAGAAATTTCATGGAGGAGGGAGCTTGTGGATATTCACTACTCGAAGTACCAAGTCGATGGAGTGTTGTTTTCCCACAAAAAACTCTTCCCCAACTTGTAGCTTAGCTTTGGATAGGGAGGAGGGTCTGCCGCTAGTCATCTTTAGAGGGGGGAGAGGTAATTAGGTCGATACCCAGGGTGTCAGGGGCCTAAGAGCGAAGCCGAGCTCGGGTGGGGTATCTCAAGGATGGAGGGCTAGAATGAGGGGGGGGGGAGCATGCTTAAGGGAATTGGGAAGAGGTTCATTGGGAAAGGATGGCTAAGTGCAGGAGATGGTGGGGGAGGAGGGTTTGATAGGGAAATCCATGGTTCTGGGGGGGTTGGATGTGTGAGCAAGGGACTGTACTGAATAGAACTGAACAGTACTTGTATCAATGTAGTGCGGAGAAACATTAGAGTAAATAGAGGAGGAGTTTTTATTCGACATACCCGTAGAGAATGCAGCCTCAGCAGCCGCCCTTGCTCTGGTTAGAGGAGGAGAGGGTGTGCCGATGGGTGCTTTTCCCCGCTTCCTTTTGGTCTTCTTAGTAGGCATAGGTAATTCTTTTGAATGTGCCAAATTTTCTTCCTCTTCTGCCATTGGAGGGCGATCCTGTGCTTGTGAGGATTTCTGAAGTGTTTCCTTCCCCTTAGCTCCCTCCCTCACCTTCTTATTCAAAGGATATTCTTTGAACAAGTGTCCCACTTTGTGGCAGAATCTGCAGTGAAAAGGGACTCCTTTGTAATCTACGGTTTAATTTCAGGAGAAGGTTTGCCACTGTAAGGTGATATGTTCCTAAAGGCCGCCCCAAGTATCCAGATGAACAAGTATCCTGGCATATGCCATCATACCAGAAGCTAGATATGGTCTATCATGTTTGAGATAGGTTCCCAGAGTGTTACCGATGCGCCAGAATATATCCTCTAACCAGAATTGAAGGGGTAGTCCAGGTAGCTGCACCCAAATAGGCCCAACTCCTATCTGTTCTTTTTCTGAATCAAAAAGAGGGTTCCAACACTGGAGAAGAACTGGAGCATGCTTGAAATTCCAGAAGGATGACAAGACCCAATTTGTGTGCTTGGCACTGGCAAAGCGCAGAGCATACCAGCCTCTAACAAAGGTTTGTAGAGTTGGAATGTTCGCTAGGTACTGCCCCCATACCTTAAAGGTCCACAACTTTAGCCTAGCCGCTGTGTAGCTACAGCCACGAATTCTTCCAAGCAATACCTAGTCTACCATGTCCATGGTGTCGCCCCACTGTATATCTTCCCCGAGTTTGAGAATAACGTCTTCGCCTCTGGCTTTGAAGCACTTCCTTTTTTCTCCCAGCCGTGTCGGCTCTTCAAGGGCATCCGAACTATCCTCTGGCTGGTTAGGGTTTGTATTAGGGTTATCAGGGTAGGGATGTTTGGCCACTAGAATTGGTTCTGAAAGTAGGGGTACTGCCATGTAGCTACTCGATGGTGGCGCCTCAGGTACAGTAACTTATGGATTTCCATGTGTCGGGTTGAGATGTCTCGGGGGGTTGCTTGAAGATCCACCAGGGTGGGATGAGAGGGGGGTTTGAGAGCTTGCAGCCTCAGGGTTTGGGTGGAGGAAGGCAGATACAAAATTTGTAGCTGAGGGTGACTATGGTGACGAGGGAGGAAATGACCAGATCAGAGGAGGCTCTGAGAATGTCACTGTGGAGAAGGAAGGTCCCGAAATCAAAGGTAGACATGCAATGGTAGCTAACAAGCCATAGATGAAGGGTAGGAGTTCATTCACGGCGGAGCGAGGTGTTCTCTAGATATTTGCATTCTCTAATGGGTCCTCTGAATAGTCTACTAGGTCAAGCTCCATACCTGTTCCAAGATGTTCTCCTCCAGCTACCTCCAAGACCATCGTAATTGTCACCGCAATGAGAGTGTCAGAAATCGGTGGGTATTGTTATAGACATATTTGGGCACTGTAAACCCAATCATATATGTCAATAAACCAAGGGCTCTTTAACCCCTAAAAGTGTTGTTTCAGACCCTAAAGGATCATGGTCAACTGATTACATCATTTCCTAGAAGTTCCACCTAAAAAACCACTTAGAGTTGGCCCAAACTGGACCATACTGACTGCTCCTTGGTCAAGGTGCGATGTATACTGACTCCTACACTAGCCAGGTGTGATGCATACTGAAAGAGCCTTCTGTGGGGTGCGATGAGTGAGAATGGACAAATTTCTGAGGCAATTTGCTAAGTGGATGCTCATGGAATCTTCTAGAAACTTCCTCTATGACACTTGCCTCTCTGAATTCGCCCAGGGATGAGTAAGAGATCCAAGAAATCTCCAAGTGGAACTAAGAACTACAAGTGAAATGAAAGTAATCAAAAACCCAGAGCTGACTCACACCTCTGCAAATATCTATAAATGGATCCCTCATTTGAGAGATCTAGAGGCTGGAAATTTGTAATTTGTAAAGAAGTGCTGTTGGTTTGTCTTTGAGAAGGAACATTGTATTGTTGGGTGATCTTGCTTTTCATGAGGTGGAGAGGGCTTTGATGCTGGGAGGATGATGCTGGATCAAACAGCTGGGTTGTAATCCTCTCTTCTACTATTAATAAAGTTCTCTGAGTTTTCCTCCATATAATCATGTATTTGTGAATCTTGTTATTTGTGAATGCAATTGTATAGTCAATGAATTTTTGATTCTGCATTGTTTATACTATTAATGGTGTTTTGTTACTTTGCCTCTACAGGTATTATCTAAAGTGGGACAAGTAGGAGAGGAGTCACAAGTTCCATCAAGGGAGACAGAAATCAAGTAAGGAGTCAAGCGGAAGATATGAGTTGGCCCTCTTTGCTTCTCTCTTATCTATCATACCTAAAGGAAATCTCGAAGTGCTTTTATTGTTTGTTTCTATGATAGCTACCCATCTTAGTGGGACTAGCAGATCAAAAATACACTAGTTTTACCTGAAACAAAATGGCGACTCCATTGGGGAACAAATATTTTGTTTGTTTGGTATTTGATTTATAAACTACAGACGGAGCCTGAAGTTAGCCAGATAGCCTTCGAACTACTTTTGCTATGAAACTACAAAGTAGATGAATGCTGCTTCAATCAATCTCCGAGTTGGTTTATGAAATGAACATCTGACTTACAAGCATCCTAAACGCCCTTGTGGTATCTCAATAACCTCTTAAGATCATACCCATGTACTTTGTTTTTACTGCCTATGATAGCTCAGCTTAAATCACTGAACTTAGCTGTAAATTTTGAGTAAAAACCAAACCCAGTTTCGCTCCCTGGCCCATTCCACTGTCTGTAAGTGGCAACCCTTATGCATCGCACCTCTAGTGTGTTGCAGGTGAGATGCATCCCTGTTTCCCTGAAGGACAGGTGCGATGACTGAGTGATAATATTTCTCTCTTTGAAATTCGTTTTTTTCCTCCTTGTTTTGAACTCTATTCAGTTGTTTTGATGCTTGTGATTAGTATCTCAATGCCAAAGCCTCTTTCTTTTACATTGTTCAGCCTCCATTGATAGGGATTTGTAAATGTTTTTATGTATTTGTCTATCATTTGCAGTCCTTCTTTGTCAAAAGTAGCTTAATCGAACTGTCATTTTTTATGCAAAGAAGTTTCATAACTATCATTTTGAGTAAAAAAGAAGAGTGTCGTAAAGTCTTCCTTTTCTAGATAGTTGATTGTACTTTTTCCATTGGATTTGATTTGAATTGTTAATATTTAAAGTGTCGAAAGCAGTTTTCTATTCGAAATCGAAAAGTGTCGTTTTAGTCTTCCTTTCATTTTGAAAAGAAATTGTCGAAGTATCGCTTTGAAGAAAATAGTTCAGATCTGTATTTAGTTTTCCTTTTTGGCATTCTCACATTAAGGAAATGAAAAACAAATACATGCATTTGTATTTTCATTTAGACTGCATGCGGAAAATGATTTAGGAAAAGTGCATTTAGTGTGTGCTCTCTGATCTTTGTTGAAAGAATTGTTATCTTCTTTCCTTAGTAGCTAAGATTTTCATTGCTAAAAGAAAATAAACAACTGTTTATCATTTTAGATTGCATATTTAGGAATTTTACATCTACATCACGCGATGAACCTTGAAAGGCAAACTTCTAAACAAGATCAACTCTAAAATAAATCTCAATGAACATAACAACGCTTTGGAACCTAACGCAACACATCTAGAGGTCTAGGCTAGAGACGTATTTTGGTGTTGTAAAACCTGGTAACTATCGTTTTCATCTAAGGTTGGGTGATTCCTCCTCTTTGATACGACAAGTGCTAGTACAAACTTGTGCTCCCCGCACCGTCGAGTATATATTGGGAGACCATAATAGGCTGATATCCTTTATCCATATGAAGCCATGTCTTCCGCCCTGTTGACCACAATGCACTGAACACAATATTCGAGAAGATTGACTGCCGTACATAAGTCCCTGGTAATTTCTCTTTAATTTACCACCAAGGTGTATTTTGTAGTTTTGTGATTGGTTTGGTAATCCCTCTGTCTAGATTTCCAGAGTAGTCACTTTCGTTCCTTTTCGACTCCTTAAAAGAAAAAGTCCATCTGAGCACTTGTTTAGGCTCATTAAAAATCGAAGGCGACTAGAGTCATCTTTAGATTTTTCTCGACTCTTAAAAATTGAAAAAGCAAAGTTGTGTCAAAGCATCATTAAAATGTATTTAATTCGAAATAACATCCCTATTTCTTCGTTGATCTTAGGTTGAGGTAATGGAGTTCACCAATCAAGGAATCCATCTTGGGGGGAATCCTAGTCCTTTCTCTTCTTGGGGAGATATTGGTGCTCCATATATGGCGACATTGTCCCTTCCAGGAATCATAATTTGTCTACCAGTATGGCTATTCTCAATCTCTGTTGTTCAAAATACCGTGATTCCTAAGCAATCAAATCAGCAACCAGATGATACTGAAGTTGTCCCTTCGCCTTCTACTTTGTTTGTTTCTCCCTCCCCTTCTTCCTCTTCACTTTGTGAAACTAGTGATACTAAAAACCAAGTGGCTGAGAACAAGCATAAAGGGAAGGAGAAGAAGAAGGAGAAGTCAGCTAAGCAGGGGGACAACCATGAATCATCTAGTGAGAATCCGCACACCAAACTTTGCAAGCACAGATCCCCATGCATAATTTGCAAGGGAGACCACCTTCATCGAGATTTTCCTTGCATTCCGCAGATCTCGAAAGGATGGTCTCCCCGTTCGCACCATACATTGTCATCGACCTCTGACAACCATGTTGACAACACACCATCAACTAGTGAAAATGAAGTCAATGGACAGAAAGGAAAGGTCAGATTTCCATGTAGGTTATGTGAGGGTGATCATGCTCTTCACCATTGTCCTTTTATGGACGTAGCCAAAAGTGTCTTGGATAACCGTCCTACTTCACCGCAACGACTCCCACATGGATACAAGAAACTCTTACCAAGTCCATCGCTAGTTGAAAACCCGACTGATGTAACTCAATCATCGGTCAAAGTGCCTATCGTTGAAAGTAAACCTTTTGAGTCCATACTGGACCAAAGTCAATAGGTCGAGATGGCATTCAACATAGTCTTGCCTTCAGAAGTTCCACCTTCAGATGATACAACTTCCAAAGAGAATGAGAACAATACCGTCCAATTTTTTTTTGTTAATACAGAGTTTGATGAACCTAGAGACAATCCACCCGTTCCTTTACAATAGGAGGAAAATCCCCCAATTCAAGGGGTTCATCCAGTTGTTTATCTGGCACACCCTCCAAGCAGTCTAGTCGTTTCCTTCGATTGGAATCAACTAGCGAGACCCCGCCTTCCATATAATGTACCATTCCGGATCATAGTATAAGTCTACGCACTATCATAGATGAAGGGGCTTCAGTGAGTATCCTTTCCTCAACTTCCTGGAAAGCGCTTGGTTCGCCATCGCTTCTGCCTGAGACACAAAATTTGTCAAGATTTAACAAAGGAACCAGTCGACTGTTAGGGATCCTTCTGAAGTTGCCAATAACTTTGAAAAGGAAAACCGTTCACTTGAACGTGATGGTAGTCGAAGGGCCATTAGATTAAAATCTACTCCTTGGATGTGACTATGTTTATAGCATGGAAACTATCGTTTTCACACTCTTTCGAGTAATGTGTTTCCCGCATGAAGGCAAAATGGTATAGCTTATCTACCAGCTTCCATTTCCAGGTTCAAACACAACTAAAAGTCAAACATCATCCTTGAATAGTCTTTTTGCGTCAAGAATGTCTCTTCAACCTTCATTTCATCCACCTAATTACCGCGAGTAGTCCGGTGAATGTAACGAAGCTTAGGGAGCATGCACCTTGGTCTGCTTCGGCAGGAAAACGCAACTGAAAAGATAGATTTCCTTGTAGGTTATATGATTGGTATCAAACACCATTTCCTTGTAGGTTATGGGATCAGTCTGAAACAATTATTTCCTCGTAGATTATGTGATTGGAAGCTCACACCATTCACCTTTGTTTATTTCGATGGGCAGAGCCAAGGAAGTGTTTTTCGTCTAACCACTGACAGAAATAATTCTGCCTAACTACAGGGACTTCCATATTGTGACTTGGAAACTCTCCTTTTTTCAATACCTGGGGGCATGCAAACCTTTTTATGCAAGTGAAAAACGACCAATTTCATTTTTTAGCTTTTTAGCGTTTTTAGCGTTTTTAGCTTTTTAGTTTCAACTTCTTAGGTTAGGTGATTGGTCTAATCACCATTCACCTTTGTCCGTGGCGCGCGAATGAAGCATAGGAAGTGTTTTGATGAAAGACAAAACTATCCTACCTAACCTCAGTAGTTCTTTAGCTTTTAGTGTAGTTAGCTCTGTAGTTTTGTCGTTTTTAGCCTACATAAAAAGGCAATGAGCACATGTTATCGTAGAGGTCAAGCTCAATAAAAAATAAACCTACCAATGAGAGACATCTTTAAACGACTGGTATGAGAAATGTTTCCACAAGATTCAAGCTCATTAAAAAATAAATCTGCCAATGAGCAATGTTTCTGCAAGATTCAAGCTCGTTAAAAAATAAATATGCCAGTGAGCAATGTTTTCGCAAGGTTCAAGCTCGTTAAAAAATAAACCCGCCACTGAGCATATGTTAACGTAAGGTTCAAGCTCATTAAAAAATAAACCCACATTTCAGTAAAAGACCTCTATTATTGCCATGCTATCATTCTTTCAAGCCTTGGTTGTGTTCTTACCATCACCTCCATTCTTTTGGCCATGTTAGTTCCAGTGTTCGCAGCCTATCACCAGGGATCAACATGAGCTCTTACTATGTATGGTTTTGTTAGATGTTTTTCACATGTTGTTCAGTAAAAAACATGTCACAAGTTTTTCCATCAAAAGGAGCTCAGAAAAATCTTTCCAACGGTATATCACACTCCCGTAACCGGTTCCTACATTAGAAGAAATGAATGAGTGATTCTTAGTTATGCATGTTTCGAGGTCAGTTGTTGCACACAATGACAAGTTTAGTACAAAATCCGTTTCTGAACTAATGGTAAGGAATTTTGAAAAGTGAAAGAGTTTTTTGTTCATCACATACTAAATAACAAAAAATCCTTCAATTTATGCACAGGTGCTACTATGTGGGAGATATACAGTGATATTTGGAGCCTACAGTAAAACAAAGCAAATTTTTTATATTTTTTACTATTTTAGTCATTTTAGTACAAAGCCATTTTACAGCAGATGGAAAGTAATTTTACAAAACCCAAGGATTTTTTTGTTAAGCACGAGCCATATAACAAAAACCTCTTTCAGTTTATTCACAGGTGTCATGGATTGGGATGTGTGACTAGATGTTTACAACTCATTTTCACAGAATTAATTTTTTAATGATTTTCTGTTTTAGAGATGATTTTGTGGAACAGATTGCGAGCTACTGGAAACAAATTTTCCAAATTTGAGAGAGGGTTTTCTCCAGAATGACCGTGGCGACAAAAATCTCTTTCAGTTTTGTAACAGATGTTATGGTTTACGAGATACGAGTTCATGTTCAGCACCTATTTTCAGAAATTCGGCCCAAGTTTAATGTAACTAATTTTATTTTGAAGAAAATGGTTGAGCTCAATCCCTTAGTACAAGGATGAGAAAATGTATATATTTTATGAATTTCATAGTGTAGGAGTTGGATTTTGGTAGAAAGTTCGACACTTGGGATTGCTGGGCACATCTTTGTACATTCTATCTTTGCATTTTTTGCTAAGGAAAGACTAGGGTTTTGCAGCGCTTGTTGGGATCCATGTGGCTCTGTGTTTTGATGGTGTTTTTCTCTATGTAATTGTAATTTCACTGATGTTGACGTGTATCATTTTCCCTTATCTTTGCTTCTGAAATTAAACAAAAAAGTGATTAAGGTAGAATCCATTAGATTGCTCTGCTCTGCCTTGAAATTTTGTTTAATTTTACATGTTTTCATCTGTTTGAGGAGGACTCTTGAGACTCTGCTGCCCTCCATGGCTCCTCACTGGTCTGATCCATCCATTCATTCACTCCAAAGCATCAAATCGATTGCCTTCCTTGCCCCAATCAGAACTCTGCAAAAACTGTGCCTCATCCCCGGACCCAAATTTGATTTTCCCATTTTCCAACTCAAAACCCCCAAAAAATCAAATCAAATCCTTGCACTTCATACCTAGCCTAAGATTAGTTGTAAAATTGGTCATCTCAAGCCCCATATGATTATCCTTTGTAGAGATTGACCCGGAGAGAGCCCTCTCCTGTCCTCCTAGGGCTAGTTACGAAGCTGAGCGTGGTTTGATGTGGACCTGGAAGCTTACCTTTTCAGCCTGAGGTAAATCTAGGCTCTAAGATAGTGGCGACCATACTAGGGAAGAAAATTGTATTTGTTTGTTAGTGTTCTTTGTTTTATAGACTACAGAAGGAGTCTGAATATTAGCCAGGTAGCCTTCGAAATTCTTTTGCTTTGCATTAGTGCAAGTAGATAAAAGCTACTTCAGTCAATCTCCGGTCTAGTCTTATAAACAAAATATATAACTTGCAAATTGCCCCAGTAACATATATCAAGTTCAGATCTGATTGGTGATGGTGGACAGCAGTCAGACAGATATGAAGGCTGAAACATTCACCTGGCAACTCCAACTCAATCCAGAGATTCCAATGCTCACTGATCCATTCATGCACTAAAATAAAATGGTAGGGTATGTGGTAGAACCTGTGCTTTGGAAAGTTTTAAAAGAATTTAGAGATCAATTAGAGCATATTGAAATTGATAAAGTATTTTTCATTGTCTTGCTTCAATTTTTGAGATCTTTGAAGTTTCCTCCTTACGCTAAAACTGGTTTCTTTGAGTTAGTTGTTGAAAAATTTGAGAAGGAGATTCAGTATTTAAATCATCAGATCCAATCATATGAACTTCGAGATCCCAAAAAGTTCTTGGACACTCTCCCTCCTTCAAAACAAGAAACAATAGAGCTGCCCGTGGATGTTTGCATTGACAGTTTGCAGTTGGCGGTCTATGTTGAGGAGTTAGGGCAGCAAATAGAGTCTAGTTTCTTTGATCCTATTGCCGCATATATGGAGTATTTTTTCATTTGAATGATAAGTCAGATTGTCTTTTACATAACCAGACTCGTTATGTGCATGTATGGTTGTCAACATTTACATTTGTGTTTTGGTTGAAGCCCTTTCAAGCAACATCCTTGTCACAGTTACTTGATTGGTTGATATGGCATTACAACATTACTTGATCTCTCAATTTTGCAACAAAGTGGGTTAGATTTGTACATAAATAAGCTACTCGGGGCAACATTTTAGTTTTCAGTATTTGTTTATGTACACGTTGTAGTATGTATATGTTTTTGGATTGGTATGAGTTGTTTTGGGTTTGCAGTTGTTTGACCATCCATGCCCAATGGAAGAGGCATTGTCTACTTTCTAGAGATCTATAGTTCTTGGCACCTCCAAGGAGCTACCATCCCCATTGGAGCCGATGTTAGTTCCAGTCTTCGCAACTTGTCACCAGGGATCAACATGAGCTCTTACTATGTCTGGTTTTGTTAGATGTTTTGCACATGATTTTCAGCACAAAACATGTCACAAGTTCCATCAGAAGGAGCTCGGAAACATCTTTCCAATGGTATATCACACTCCTGTAACCGGTTCCTGCATTAGAAGAAATGAATGAGTAATTCTTGGTTATGCATGTTTCAAGGTGAGTTGCTGCACACAATGACAAGTTTAGTACAAAATCAGTTTTTGAACTAATGGTAAGGAATTTTTGAAAAGTGAAAGAGGTTTTTGTTCATCACATACTAGATAAACAAAACCTCCTTCAGCTTATGCACACATGCTATTATGGGGAGATATACAGTGATATTTGGAGCCTACAGTAAAACAAAGCAAAATTCTCATATTTTTTACTGTTTTAGTCATTTTAGTGTGGAGCCATTTTACAACAGACGGAAAGTAATTTTGCGAACCCCAAGGAGGGTTTTGTTAAGCACGAGCCATATGACAAAAAATTCTTTCAGTTTATTCACAGGTGTCATGGATTGGGATGTGTGACTAGATCTTTACATCTCATTTTCAAAGAATTAAATTTTTAATGATTTTCTGTTTTAGAGATGATTGTGTGGAACACATTGTGAGCTACTGGAAACAAATTTTCCAAATTTGAGAGAGGTTTCTATCTCAACGACCTTTTCTACAAAAACCTCTTTCAGGTTTGTAACAAGGGTTATGGTTTGGGAGGTACGAGTTCATTGTCAACACCTATTTTCAGAAATTCGGCCCAAGTTTAATGTAACTAATTCTATTTTGAAGAAAATGGTTGAGCTCAATCCCTTAGTACAAGGATGAGAAAATGTATATATTTTATGAATTTCATAGTGTAGGGGTTTGATTTTGGTAGAAGGTTGGACACTTGGGATTGCTGGGCACATCTTTGTACATTCTATCTTTGCATTTTTGGCTAAGGAAAGACCAGGGTTTTGCAGCACTTGTTGGGATCCATGTGGCTCTGTGTTTTGATGGTGTTTTTCTGTATGTAATTGTAAGTTCACTGATTTTTATGTGTATAATTTTCCCTTCTCTTTGCTTCTGAAATTAAACAAATGAGTGATTATGGTAGAATCCATTAGAATTCTATCCTCTGCCTTGCAATTTTGTTTAATTTTACATGTTTTCATATGTTTGAGGAGGACTCTTGAGACTCTCTTGCCCTCCTTGGCTCCTCACCGGTATGATCCATCCATTCATTCACTCCAAAACATAAAATCAATTGCCTCCCTTGCCCTAATCAGAGCTCTGCAAAAACTGTGCCTCATCCCCGGACCCAAATTTGATTTTCCCATTTTCCAACTCAAAACCCCCAAAAAATCAAAGCAAATCCTTGCACTTCATACCTAGCCTAAGATTAGTTGTAAAATTGGTCATCTCAAGCCCCATTTGATTATCCTTTGCAGAGATTGACCCGGAGAGAGCCCTCTCCTGTCCTCGTAGGGCTAGCTATGAGGCTGAGCGTGGTTTGATGTGGACCTAGAAGCTTACCTTTTTAGCCTGAGGTAAATCTAGGCTCTAACATAGTGGCGACCATACTGGGGAAGAAAATTTTATTTGTTTGTTAGTGTTCTTTGTTTTATAGACTACATACGGAGTCTAAATATTAGCCAGGTAGCCTTTGAAATGCTTTTGCTTTGCATTAGTGCAAGTAGATAAAAGCTACTTCAGTCAATCTCTGGTCTAGTCTTATAAACGGAATATATAACTTGAAAATTGCCCCAGTAACATGTATCAAGTTCAAATCTGATTGTTGATGGTGGATATCAGTCAGACATATATGAAGGCTGAAACATTCACCTGGAGACTCCAACTCAATCCAGAGATTCCAGTTCTCACTGATCCATTCATGCACTAAAATAAAATGGTAGGGTATGTGGTAGACCCTGTGCTTTCGGAAGTTTTAAAAGAAGTTAGAGATCAGTTAGAGGATATTGAAATGGATGAAGTATTTTTCATTGCCGCTCTTCAATTTTTGAGATCTCCGAAGTTTCCTCCTAAAGCTAAAACTGGTTTCTTTGAGTTAGTTGTTGAAAAATTTGAGAAGGAGATTCAATATTTAAATCATTAGATCCAATCATATGAATTTCGAGATCCCAAAAAGCTCTTGGAAACTCTCCCTCCTTCAAAACAAGAAACAATAGAGCTGCCTGTGGATGTTTGCATTGACAGTTTGCAGTTGGCGGTATATGTTGAGGAGTTAGGGCAGCAAACAGAGTCTGGTTTCTTTGATCCTATTGTCGCATATATGGAGTATTTTTTTCGTTTGAATGATAAGTCAAATTGTCTTTTACATAACCAGACTCGTTATGTGCATGTATGCCTGCCAACATTTACATTTGTGTCCTGGTTGAAGCACTTTCAAGAAACATCCTTGTCACAATTACTTGATTGATTGATATGGCATTACAACATTACTTGATCTCTCAACTTCGCAGCAAAGTGGGTTACATTTGTACATAAATAAGCTGCCCAGGGCAACATTTTAGTTTTCGGTATTTGTTTATGTACACGTTGCAGTATGTATATGTTTTTGGATTAGTATGTATTGTTTTGGGTTTGCAGTTGTTTGACCATCCATGCCCAATGGAAGAGACACTGTCTGCTTTCCAGAGATCTGTAGTTCTTGGCACCTCCAAGGAGCTACCATCCCCATTGGAGCTGATGTTAGTTCTAGTCTTCGCAGCTTGTCACCAGGGATCAACATGAGCTCTTACTCTGTCTGGTTTTGTTAGATGTTTTGCACGTGATGTTCAGCACAAAACATGTCACAAGTGTTTCCATTAGAAGGAGATCGGAAAAATATTTCAAATGGTATATCACACTCCCATAATCGGTTCCTGCATTAGAAGCAGGGAAAATTTTAAGAACCCCCCCTAAATTTATAAATATAATAAATGGGCGAATCTCCATGGTATATAGGAAAA
>APFE030826002.1:104807-119852 GCA_000404065.3 Pinus taeda | reverse complement strand
AACGATGCTTGGCCTCACCAACATCCCTTCAGATTAAGGGGGGGAATGTTGACACCTAATCCTCAGTGATTGGGGGAATTGAATGTGAACAGTCATCGAGAAGATGAACTGAACAATCACATTCATGTATATAATAGATAGCTGGCTAAATGAATAAACGAATCAGTTTTCTGGAGTTACTCCTGGCCTGACAAATAGTTTATTCAAGCTTTTACCGCGTTCAAGCATGTAACAATGGGTTACATAAGAGCTCTATTGAGGGTTTGTATTTGAGGTCGATCTAGCAATATTTAAGCCCTCAAAGAGCTCAATTCAAATCTAAAATATTTTTCAATCAACAATATTTTCATCCCCTACCAACTTGTGTGATTTCAATGAACTTTGAACGAGCTCTGTGGGCTCACCTATATGTTAGAATTCACTATATAATTTATACTACACCCTAGTTGAATTTAATAATTTCAATAACCAAAAACTATAGGGACTTGATTGTTTTTTCCTCTTGTAACTATAAGAGGGCTCACTGGTAAATTCATGCATTCAATCATGAAATTTGAAATATTTTCGACTCTCAGATGTTATATGTAGTTGTACTTCTAAATAAAACATTTCCATACTAAAACAAAATAATAACAATACCCCTTTAACATAATCATCTACTTATGCGAATATGATAAACTCTCTTGAGACTAGTATGGGAAAAAGGATGTTCCTCCCAACCAACGAGTTGCATATGAAACAACTCCCCTTGATCCTTAGGCTTCTTTGATGTCTAATATGTCAAATGTTTTTACTTAGTTGTATTTATTTCCTTCCTTCCTGAGCATATTTCTAGATTTGTCTTTCTTTTAAGGATTGTATCCTTTATCTTTACCTAGATTATTTTTAATAGAAAAAATATTTCCTTTTTTCTTCCTTAGCATGTGATTCTCCCCATATGTATATCCTTATCTTTCCACCTAGCGTAACATCTCTCTCCAGTTACATTATCTCTTGGTGTAAGTTATTTCCCTTGGAATATTAGGTAATTCTTGAAGGTCCAACTGTGACAACTATCACATTCTTCTTTTTATCCACTACTAGTAACTTCACCACTTTAATAGTTTTTGGGATAGAAAAGAAGACCAAAATTATCATGTGTCATTTCCCATAATATTTCCATGAGAGAAAAAAAGTTTATTATTATAAATTTTTTTTACATAAGTAAATCAAATTTAGTATTGGCACCATAGCCAATGTCTTTGAATTCGATATTTACAATTAAACATAGAGAAATAAAGTTTGCAAAAAGAAATTGTAATACTTAGTTACCGAAGATTCCATAATAAAAACCATTATTTCGTCAACATTTCAAATCCCAACCGGGATCCATCATCAGGACTTCTTGAATGCTTGGTAGTAGAAGAGCTAAATTGAGGGATTAAATAGTAATGAGGAGAGTAGATTTTGGGTTTTTGGAATGAGATGACTCAAAGAACATGGAACTTGGTGGAAGTGGTTCGTCGATGATACCAATATAAAATGGACACATGGTAAAACAGAGCTTGACAAGTTTTTTATTCACTTGAATTCTATCTCACCAGAAATAAAATTTACCATGGAGCTTGAAGAAAACATGAGCATCCCATTTTTAGACGTACTCATCATTAGGAAAGAGGATGGCTCTTTAGGGCATAATGTTTTCAGGAAGTCAACCCACACAGAAAACTACCTCCACGCTGATTCTCAGCATCACCCAGCCTAGAAACTTGGTGTTTTAAACACTCTTGCTATCAACGCCCTTTGAATTTCTGACGTTGAGCATCTGAATGAAGAAAAAAAACATTTAGTTTCAACCTTTAAGAGTATAGGCTACAAAGAAAAAGAGGTTAAAAGAGCTATAGAGAAGGCTGAAAGAAGGATGATATCTCCTAAACCTAAGGCTCAAGACCAACCTCAATGTGGTAGGGTTTTTCTTCCTTATATTCATGGAGTAATGGATAAGATTGCTAAAATCCTAGGGAAGAAAAAAATTAACACGTAATTCTCAGCACCTGGAACTATTAGGTAAGCTATGAGGTCTGTCAAGGATAGGATTGATAGACATCAGCTTAAGGGAGTCTATAAAATAGATTGTTCTTGTGGAAAAAGCTACATTGCTGAAACAGGTCACTCCCTGCAGACAAGACTCAAAGAACATGGAGCTGATATTAGAAATGAAAGGTCTCGTACCTCAGCCTTGGCAGAACACTCCTCAAAAACAAAGCACCATGTCTGCCTGGAAAACGCCTCAATTATCGCAAGGGAAGAGCAGCACCATAGGCGAATTAGAGAGGCTCTTGAAATTCTCAAACATCCCCATAATCTTAACAGAGACAATGGTATGGAGATTAGTAGAAGCTGGCTTCCCCTAATTAGAGAAATTAAGGTCAACAATTCATCTTAGGCATAGCATTTAGTGGTAGATTTCCCCTTTCTCTCCCTCTCCCTTTCTAATATTTAGTAGTTAGTAGCGTTGCTATAGGTATTTAATTATGATAATATTAATAATAACTAGTACCTACCTACAATATTTACATTAGTAATTAGGATAATAGCTATTACCTTATCATTAACTATTATTATAAATAATTGTAATGAGCTATTAATAAACAACCATTTATATAAAAATAAATCTATTAATTAGTTAAACCTTTGACATGAATTATCAATTATTATTATTAATTATTTATTATTGAATTAAATTATAATTAGTTTAATATTGATTTTTAATATTATTATTATTAATTAATTCTAATATAATAATTATGATTTTAAGTTAATTTTAATATACAATTACACTAATATTACCATTCATAAAATACCAATATATACTAATAAAAATATTTCTTCATCCTTCTTTATAATAAATATTTTCATTAACATTATATTATATATATATATTAAAATTAAATACAATATACTAAATATTATTATTCATTAAATACCAATATATACTAATAATGATTATTTCCACAAATTATTTTATAATTAAGAATAATATACTGACAATATATTAAATATTAATTGACTATATGTAGTATTAATATAACAACCACTAAATAATTATAATAAAGATTAATATATAAAATTAATTAATTAATACTAATTAATCTTAATATTAATAATAATTAACATAATAAATTAAAATCCATTAATTAATCAAAAATGAATTAATTATCTCAAAAAAAAAAGAAAAAAAAAGAAGGCCGACATTCATCTCATTCCAAAAACCCAAATCTACTCTCCTCATTACTATTTAATCCCTCAATTTAGCTCTTCTGCTACAAAGCATTCAAGAAGTCCTCATGATGGATCCCGGTTGGGATTTGAAACATTGACGAAATAATGGTTTTTACTGTGGAATCTCCGGTAACTAAGTCAAACGATATAAACCACAGATGTCTTAAATCCATAAGAAATTGTAATATGGGTATTACAATGAGGGAGATGTGAAATTCTCTAGATACAAATAAATTATTCTCTAGATAAAAAATAATGTCAACTATAATAAAGAAATGACTATACATATTTGGTTAGTTAAAAATATTTTAGAACATCAATAATCACACTCTCACTATGCTCATTCGATTCTCTGTTCTATAAAGATGTGCATTTTACAACCCAAGATGAGGGAGATGTGTAATTCCTTTCATGCTCAACCTCGAATTGATACATGTCCTTTCTAAAATGAAGATAAAATATTATTTAAATTATAAACAATGTCAAATATTACAATTAAAGCATTTTAAGGGTAACTTACCTTTGTACTTTTGAGATCACATATTCAACTTTCTAACCAAATTTCCTTCTTCTTGATAAGATCCATGTCTCTAGTATTCCAAATATTATTTACTCTCCCTATCCTGTTTGAAATTATTCTCCTTTGATGCATATTTTCCTTCTCAAGTTTGCATTTCATAAGTTTTTAGTGTTCCATGTGATTGATCCGTTCTTAATGATTTGACATATTGTATCTCCTGAATGGTTAATACTTTGGCATTAAACATCACTAGAATATATTTCGATGCTTTTGGAACTATAAAGGATACATCGATGGGTTAATAAATTCCTCCTATGGTGTTTACAATTACATCCTCCTCAAATTCAGGGAAACCACTTAGGATTGCATTCAATGCTTTGGCATTACAAATGAATTCAATCTTATCATCATTACTAGTCAATAAATGTAGCCTTTTATAGCCATTTTTCATTGTATTTCATACATATGTGCTAAGAGATATTATGTATGTTCTCATGCGTTCCTTCTAAAATCCATAATTTGTTCTAGTGAACATGGAGGCATTTTGGTGACATATCTATACTGGTTAGCAATTGTCTCAGATCTACCTTCCAGTTGTTGGACTACTATTGAAGGAACATACTTTGATACCAATTGTTAGAAACTTCGATAATATATAGGGGTGGGGGATGAATTAGTATCATGAAAATTTTAACAATCTTAAATAATATTTACATTATAAAAAATAAATCACACCATAACACAATAAATGAAATACCATACACATATGAGACACAAGTATTTAAGTGCAAACATATAACGGGATAAAACCACAAATTTTATTTTAGTTCTTAATGTAGATGCAAGCTCGAACCTACTATTACATCAAATTTACTGGTACCAACCAAAAGGCGACACCCATCCCATAATTTGGAAGCACGCACTTGTTGGAGGAACCAAACCCGTGATATCTATAGGAACCAACATTAATAAAGCATCGAATACTTGATATGTAGGCACCAACTTGAAGGAAGAACCCACTTTGTGATGTGTAGATAACAACCTTTTCTTCCAAGAATATCCTTCTTTCATTCATTTTCAAACCGAAACCCCTAGGCACATTCTTTCAATTTAAATTTGATATTTTCTATACTTCAACTATTAGTAAACTAGAGATTCTACAACAATACAAACATGCACAAAAAACCAACTCAAATTTTCTATCTTCTCTATAACTCTTCTGCTCAACCTGTCACAATTTATCACAAATTTCATATTGCATATGAATAGTCCCTCTTCACTACAGTCATGAAGCTTGCACATAGAAATTTTTCCTGCTACACAATAACTTCGGATTTACTATTATTCAACCTAAAACCTTAACTTGTACATTGCTAGCACTCTCTCTTACTCAACATAAATTTCTCATTATGGAAACCACAATTTTTGTAAATTTCTTCTTATTTTATAGGTTTGGCCCTATAATTACCTTGGGTATAAATTCATGCTATTTACCCAACAAAATAATATTTGATTGCATTAACAACCCAATCTATTTAACTACATCAAGAACCTAAGTTGTTTGACTATGTCAATAACCATGAGGATTCAAATCATTTATCATTTTATTCTTAATAAGAGAATATGGATTGGTTCCTCAACAAAATGCACAATATTACTTCTTTCTCCTAACTCCTTACATGAGTCATAATTTTAGCAATGTTCACATCCTATGCGTGAACCTCAAATTGGATAGCCCCTAAGTTAGGCAAATTAACAGAATCCATCTATATCTTGTCGTTGGCTCAAAACCAAGTGCCTAGGACCAAGTCTTTTAATAACATTTCATTGCCGTGTGCTTCCTTTACATTTCAATGTGACCAATGTTGGTCGTAAGGTGCACGATATCTCAGATATCAGAATCTCAATGTTATCCTTGGTATTACCACAAACTTCTAACCTAATGATTGATAGATCCCTAAATTCTTACTGCTTATCCTAATACATTGAAGGATTGTGACGAAGAGATACTTCTCTATCAACCCACCACTCCACCACTAGTTATCATGTGTTTACACAATGGTTGATCTAATCGTTGATACTCGAAAGGACAATAGGGATTTGGAATCTTACCCATGTAAGATCTACTATCGGGCATTGCGACCATTGCCCCATTCGTAGCCATTTACCACTTCTCACTTCACTCAGCCAACTTGATTATCTAAGGCCCCAATGGCCTAAGAGGCCAAGGTTCATGTCGCCTTCCAATCATCATCCAAATTTAAGAATATCTAACTTCCATGTGACACTTCTACCATCCCATTACAACAACATCACCCTAGATATGGGATTCAATCTTTTACAAAGAAAGCTACAATTTGAGTTCATGGAACCCTGGTATCCCAATATGGCACCCAATATGTCGACATCGCCTACCATTGTGCTTGACATATCACATGTTGTAGCCAATTGGTACTTTTCACTTGTCTTACTAGTTCACCTACCACTTGTAGCCTATCAAGTGTTTGCAAGAAAAGCCATAAATCTGAATTTCACATACACGCCACCCTCATGTGCTACCATGGCATGTTGTTGTCATTCTATCATCATGGTGACCTCATTATGCCACATGTCATCCTGTAAGTTTTGTCATGTGTCACCTAGAATAGCCCACTTGGCCACCCAATGACATGAAATATGAGTCATAGTTGTCACCCTTCCATATGGCCATGCTTTTCTCCCACTTCATCTCGTTGATTCACTTACTATTTTATCATTTATTGGATTGCCACCTATCACACCGAGTGGATCCAAATCAATAAGGATATTAAATTAGGTAAGTTTCATATATTAATAGCCATCCATGTTGCACAAATCATGTTATTTCGGATCATTGGATTGAGTAATCCCAACTATTAGATCCATTATGCGCAATAAATATATTTATTCTCCAAGCATGTTTCACACCTGAATTTGATATGGTCAATTAGGTATAAGTAATATTTTCCATTGTATAAATTGGTTGCTTTTCACTGGTATGTGTACTGTGTTGAACATGGTGGTTCGATAACAATTATGTTATTTCTTTTTGGCCCCGTGCATTTAGGGATTATGACCTAAGGTTTGTGGCATTACCACTTCCCACTCTACATTGAACTATAGGTACCTTCAAAATACATGTAGATTGTTCCAAGTTTCATGAATAGCCGAAACTCATCCAAGGGTTCCCCTGCCTACTTGAAAATTAACAAAGCGGGGCAGCGGGCATCCAAGATTTGTCACATATGGGACTACCTCTCCACCACATTTATTATTCCATGCAAAATTCATCATCTTGTGAGATAGAATGACCAGTGTCGTACCTTGGGGCCCCCAAACATTTTTAAAGCTCAAAAGAGGGGGGGTCGACATTTGTCATATTTGTCAATGTTGGAACCATAACCTAGTGGAACCTTTCCTAAACTAAAAAATGTTAAATTTTATTTTTACTTCATCCCATTAGGGTTAGACCAAGTTCCATATATCATTGGAAAGGTCTTGGATAAGGTGTTCGAACTAAAAACCTAGTTTCCTTTTTTAACGAAGTAAATAAAGAAGAAGTTATTTTAAATATATGACCTTCATCCATGACCTCAATATTCAAATCAACACACATCAATGACAACATAAATCCATGATACCACACTTACTAGCCTCCCCCTGAACTTGACATGACCAATGCTTTGACATCATTGACTCAAACTTGACATTAAAGAAAATAATAGCCAACATGGTCAACAAAACGTTATACCTATTGAGTATAAACTAACTTGGCTGAAATTCAGCTTTTTTATTAAGAGGTCTCATGTTCAAGTCTCTCTTTTTTAAGTTTCTTTTTGAAAAATTCACACATTACGCTTAAGTGTAATACTATATCACCATAAAGTAAATCTAATATATTTTTTATATTTACTAATACCTTTTGCGTGCAAGTTGATTTATAAATCAATTTCATTATAAAAATGATTCTTCTCTTATTACTTACATTTGGGTGATTTTTCAATTAACTTATTTGCAAATGTGAAGTCATTAGAAAATAGAAAGGGAACAATTTTTTTTTTAACCTAACAACCTCTTTGTGCATCCATCACCACATGAACCTTGTGCTTTTGACATGGTGTTTTTGTCACTTTTTATGGTTTTTTGAAAATGGCATAACTTTCACATACAAAGTACAATTTTAGTGACATTTATTTTGAACAATATTATTTTTTGAGATTTTTCCTTACATATAGTCAGTTTTAGATTTTGAATCAATATTTCCTACATTTTTAATATGAATACCCTGGGTGATAATTTTCTTAACAAAATGAAGTACTTTTCATTAAAATTCCATATGGAAGTTATCCTAAAAAGTAAAGGATTTAAGCATATTACCTAGTGAAAAGAAAAATGTTCCATTGATCCAAACAAGAATTCCTTGAAATCGATAACAAGAATGATGAAGCATGCGGATTTGTTAGAATATCAATTTGTTCCTAATTAAGGTTTTGTATATAAAGAATTGTTGACTCAAATTAAGCTTGGGTAAAGTTAAATAATGTATTTTTCCAAAGAAATTGTTTAGAGCCTATTTTTTTGAAAATCAGATAATGGCTTTAATTCCTTATGAATTCCCTTATAATGAATATTATTTATCTAACTTCAAAATAATTAGACACCAATTAAAAATTGTATAATCAATTGGAGGGATGACATATGTACATATTTCATTCTTCCTAAGAATGGTACTACATATTCTATTTTGTTTCTCAATTTTATGACATTAGAGGAGCTCTACAGACTACATACGAAAATCCCATTCTTAAAGATTTTTCTCCCTCTAATTAGAGAGGAAGATAAACTCTTGTATCTTGGAGTACTTAACATTGAGAGTAGATGTTGGATAAGGTCAGTGACCCAACATAAAGAGAAAATAAGCATACAAAGATAAAACATTCATTACTAGGGTCCGAAACCCTCTCAACCAACTTATGCTCCCAATGGTTACACAAGACCAAAAACAGAGAGGAAGAAAGATAACATGCATTTCAAATTTTTTTGGTCATATCATTGTTCGAAATAATATTGAGAGGGGGTGTAAATCAGTATTTGTAGTTGAATAACTTTTCAATTCAAAAATAGATTTATATACATTACTTCAGTGAGTGAACTTGTGGGTGCACACAACTATGATTAAGGAAACCAGTGTATACCCAGAGAACTTATGATTTAGTGAATTTATCATGTAACCTTTAATCAATGTATATGTATCTTATTATACAATAACTATGTGCAGTAATGACATAATAAAACATCACACATAAATAACACACATGAACACCAAGATTTAACGTGGAAACCTAATGCAAGAGAAAAACCACCTGTTGATGTTGTCTCTATATTATTTTAATATAAAGAAATTTTGCTTACAATCTTGTACTCGTGTAGATTCATACCACTACTTATGCACCCACCTGCAGAGGGCAACAACCTTCTCTCATTTTCGAGCTTCTACTGGAAGGGAGCTACAACCCCCTAGCTCTTGCGCTAGCTGATGTGTATACTAATACGTAGGCACCGACCTACAGAAGGCTATGACCTTCTCTCTTCCTGCAGGGGCCACATTTCATTAATTTTTAGATTGGGTGCTCCTGCTACACCACAATACAATATGAAGGCGTCATTTCATTAAATTTTCATATTGGACCCATCAGAAACTTTAAAACTCAAATGGAATCAACCAACAATCAGTTAATCTAAACAATCAAATCACTGTCACCATAACATTGTGCTGAACTTAGAAACCTACATCATCATTCAGAACCAGTTGCAAGCTCAAAAATCATACATGACAATGCATATGCTACTTTACTGAACCTAACCTATGCATATATGCTACTTCCTTTAACCAAACCTGTGTATACCTTTAGAACTACTAAATCATAACAACTTATGAATCAGATCTGTACAAACCAATAATATTCTGGTTATCTACTGTCAATTTGCAGAGATATAGACAATCAACATCAAAGATAACCCTTCTCACTTAATCAATAAATTACACATAAAATCCTTATGCATTCAGTTTTACTTTCAGATCTAAGAAGACTTCATTGATAAGCAATAGTAAAACAACAACACTCATCAAATAGATCAATCATTTTTGAACAATAGGCTTTTCTTTTGCATATGCTACTTGGAAGAGACGAACCTGTGTGTATACCTGCATTTACAAAGGTGAACTAGCGTATAGATCTGCAAATATTAAACCACAACTTTGCTACTACTGCAGACTTTAAACATACCCAAATCATGACATTTAAAGAATAAAACATTTGTAAGGAATCAGATCTAGCCCAACCAATATTAGATCATTTAATGATAAGTCCTTTTTGGCCTCACGATCCTGATCCAACATTGAATTTAAGGTGGACAAAATATTTCATATTATATCATAATCATAGCCCCTACAACATCAAATATACTTCAGATAGAAGTATTCCTGAGAAACCATTTCACATGCACACTTGGCCCTTTGATCTTCTCTGCCTTGTATATTTTCGGCCTTCCTCAATATCTCGAAACCAAACCACACTTAGGACCTATAGTATTCTTGGACAGGATCAAATAATGGTTACTCTGCTTGATATTATGGGCTAATACCATGGTATTAACCCTTGGTATCCTTTACTCTTGAATTTCCTTGATTTTCCAACCCATACATGATTTTCCTCTTGTGAAAGTATGTGCATACATATATGCTATTTTTCTTACATGAACTTGCATATATACGGTGCTTTTACAAGGTGAACCTACGTATACAACTTAAATTATCCGAAAACATAACTTTTCCTTCAACTACTTGAATTTGATTAGTAAACCTCTGTTCCAACTTCCTGTTGTTTTGTACCAATGCCTTGTTACCTCTGAATTGACCTGTTGCACTGTGAGTTTCCTTTTATCAAATCTGAGCGGACCTATGAGTGACTTTCAATCGAGGATAACACCTGTATCATAATGCCAACAATCTTCCCCTTTTGACATGATGGAAACCATATTGGTGTTGATTATTGTAAGCCATAGAAACTGTTAGAGATGTCAAACATCACCATACTAATCTCCCCCTTTGACATCAATGGCAAAGGGAAGACCAAGATATTCTCTCGCTTTGAGATACACTATGATGTTCATGCTCCCCCTGAGTACATGCAGAGTCTATAGAGATATGTTTCAAAAGAATAACACGACTCTATAACTCAACTAAGTGAGTATGATCTCCCTGAGACTAATGACTCAACATACATCAATCACCCAACCAAGTGGGGATACAACAAATTTGACTCAAACACCCAACCAAGTGGGCATATAACAATAGTTTATACATGACTCAAATAGAACAATTATTACATCATCCATCCCATGCATAGTGGGGATACAAATTACATCATATGTCCAATATGACTCAAAAAATAGACTACAATAGAAGGAGACATATAACAACCTATATCTATACATGACTTATACAATAATTCATATAAATATCTGAAGCATAGCAGAAGTTAGCAACCATAATGCCAACAATGCAGAATGTTTGTGAGGGCTAATGCTCCCCCTGAATCTGTGCTACCTGTGCATTTCCAACAAATTATTCATTAAGGCATCTTCATTAGTCAGATAAAAATCAATGAGCAAAGCATATCAGCAGATTGTAATCATCAATATTAGACTGAGCACCCATATCAGATTCTAACCCACTATTTTTCTATCAAAAAACATATACGCTCCTACAGCCACAAAAACTCGCCTATATATGTGACTATCCTTCATGAAAATCGCGTATATGAACCTTCCTCTAAAAAGCTAGATTTAATAGCAGGATGATGTAGAAACTACTCCTATATTTTTTCTGAGATATAAAAATGTTTCTTTGGAAATTGGTTTGGTGAATATATTTGCAAATTGTCCTTTGGAGTGAACATACTCCAGTTTAACCTTTTGTTCAAGCACTTTTTCTTGTATAAAATGGTACTTAATGGCTATGTGCTTCGTCTTGGACTGCATGACTTGATTTTTCGAAATATTGATGGCACTTCTATTATCACATAGAATGGATATGGGTGGAGTACATGTGATTTGAATGTATAGAAATGTTTGCATCATCCATAGAAGTTGTGTGGAGCAAGATGCAACAACCACATATTTTGCTTCAGTTGTAGATAAGGTAATCAAACTTTATTTCTTGCTGAACCAAGACACTAACCATGATCCCATATAGAATGCACCTCCACTAGTGCTTTTTTGATCATCAACATTTCCTGCCCAATCTGCATTTGTATAAGCATGAAGAGTAAGATTTGTATGTTTAGGATACCATAGACCAAAGTCTTGAATTCCTTGAAGATATTTGAATATCCTTTTTACGTTCTAAAGATGTGATTCCTTTGGATTTTCTTGGAACCTTCCAAAAATTCCTACTGCATGCATGATATCAGGTCTGGTACATGTTAGATAGAGCAGACTTCCAATCATACATCTATATGTTGATTGGTTCACTATAGGTGATTCATCATTAGAATTGAGACTGCGTCATGTTACCATTGGAGTACATATTGGTTTAGAATCTTCCATTCCGTACTTCTTTAGAATTTTCTTGAGATATTTAGTTTGTGAAAGAAAAATACCATCTTTTATTTTTTGTACTCATAGACCAAGAAAATAAGTAAGTTCACCAAGTAAGGACATTTCAAATTCTTGTTGCATAACTGAGGAAATTTTCTAACATAGATTCCTCATTGCTACCAAAGATGATATCATCAACATAAATAACAATAATTAGCAGTTTATGATTTTCAATATTTGTATATAAGTTGTTGTCTGCGGAGCCTTTTGTGAACCCTTGTTGTTGCAGATACTTGTCAACGCGATAATACCAAGCCCTTGGAGCTTGTTTTAGTCCATAAAGAGACTTTTTAAGCTTTCATAAAAGTTTTGCATCATTTCCTAGAATGAATCCTTCTCGTTTCTCAATATAAACATCTTCTTCTAAATATCCATTAAGAAAAGATGATTTTACATCCACTTGATATACTTTGAATTTTCAAAAACTAGAAAGAGAAATAAACATTCTTATGGCTTCAAGTCTGGCAACAGGTGCAAAAGTTTCTTCAAAGTCTATACCTTCTTGTTGAGCATACCTTTTACTAACAAGTCTTGCTTAGTTTCTAATAACCTCTCCTTTTTCATTCAAATTATTCTTAAATATCCAGTTTGTTCCTATAATATCTTTATCATGAGATCTAGGAACTAGTTCCCAAGTATCATTATTTTCAATTTCATCAAGTTCTTCATCCATGGCCTTAACCCAACATTCATCTTTACTAGGTTCATTTACATTTTGTGGTTCTACGGTGGACAATAATGCTATATAACTGGAGGTACCTGTAAGAGTTCTTCTTTTCTATACTCCAGACTGTTTTTCTCCTAGAATTTGAGATTTTGGATGATTCTTTTGAACATACCTTGATGGAGTCTTTTCCTTGTTTGTTGTATCTTCTTCTGGTGCTTCATTGGTTTCTTCCTCTATATCATTTTGATTTGATATGGGAAAGAGTTCACTGTCTTCCTCATTGTCATATTCCTTTGTTGATTTCATTTGTTCTAGATTTCTGCATTCTTCATCAATTACTACATTAATGCATTCAACAATTTTCTGAAGTCTTTTATTATAAATGTGTATCCTTTCCTTCCGGATGAATAACTAATAATAATTCCTGCGTCTTCTCTAGGTCCAAACATACCAAGTTTTTTATCAGTCCTTTTGATGAAATATTTACTTCCAAAAACTCTAAAGTGTTTTATAATAGGAGGCTTACCATACCAGAGTTCATATCGAGTTTGATCACTATTTACCCAAACATTATCTTTGTTGAGAATAGCCATGGAAGAAAATGCAGCTTCACCCTAGAAGGTTGCAGGAGTTCTAGATTCATCAAACATAACTTGAGCCTTTTGTTGAACTGTTCTATTCATTCTTTTCGCTTCACCTTTTTTTTAAGGAGTTCTGGTGAGTGAGAACTTCCTTTTTATTCCATGTTGTTCACAAAAATCAAAGAATTCATTTGATATGAATTCTCCTTGTTGATCAGATCAGAGACATTTGATTTTTCGATCTAATTCATTTTCAACTAAAGCTTCCAAGGCTTTAAACTTTTCAAATGCTTCATCTTTATGCTTTAGTAGACCTATCCAACACATTCTAGAAAAATCAACAATGAACAAAATAAAGTACTCTTCTCCATGAGGTGACTTCTTCCTTGTTGGTCCACATAAATCAGTATGGATGAGTTCAAGAGGCTTACTTTTTGATCCTTCTTTTTCAATGAAATGAACTATGGTTTGCTTACCGAATTGACATGGTATGCATATGGTATGTTTTGGAATGCTAATATCTAGAAGATCACTTATTTCCTTGAGCCTGCATGCTTTTCTTATTTGAGAAAAGCTTAGATGCCGCAATCTTCTGTGGCATAACCAATTTTCATTTGTTTTTCTTAGATATCATTTTTTTTCTTTGTCCTCCTTTGAGTATGTATAAATTGTTTCGAGTTCTTGTACCTTTCATAACTATTTTTCCTATATCAAGCTCACAAATGTAAGGTCCCACCTTACCAACCATCAATAGTATAGAGAAGTAAAGGTCACATTGAATACTATTACTCAATTTTTATTTTTATTTTATTTTTATTTGATTCATAATATGACTAACTTAGCTATCATGTAATCATGTCCCTTCAACTATTTCAATGTAAGAATATAACATAAAAAGTCACGGATAGATTTGCCTTCAGACCAATTCCAAAACACATTTCCTCTCATGTTTAAAAGATCATAACATGTGCTCTTTTCATACTGATATGTGAGCTCTAAGTAAGAGTGGAAATAAAGTCTACCATAATTCCATGCATGAACATTAAGCTAGATCAACCTATCTGATTTTCTAGATTATGCTCAATAAGCTTCATTTATTGACTCTTGATATTGTAACCACAAAATATTATACTTCCTTTACAAAAATCACATATAAGTGTATGAGTATTAACCTACCTATAGCAAGGTAACTGAGGGAAGAATATGTCTATCTTCATCTGTTATGAAACAAGCTCAAGAAAAGATAGAAAAGATAGATCAATGCCTTAGAATTCAGCCTCCTCGAGGGGGCAACCTCCTTTACATTACTTAAATGAACAATTCTTGGATGATAACAA